>JAKCPI010017548.1:0-17789 GCA_023213315.1 Euborellia annulipes | reverse complement strand
GGCTCAAGCAAGCCCCGGATCTAGATTATTATTTAATTTTGGGTGAATAATAAATGTTGATTTATGCTAATAGAGTCTAGAACGAAATATAATTTCCAATAAAAAAATATGACATTTTTATTGTAACGGATGAGATTAAATTTTTTTTTATTTGAGCCGAGATCTGATTCCCTTCATGAGGGGATCGATAAAAAAAAAGAATTTAAACTTAATTAAATTACACAGCTTCTTCAGGTAAATTGTATAAATCAAATTAGAGTGCAAGAAGTTTTAATAGATCAGCGATTCCCTACTTTATTTCAACGTGGAACCATTCTAAATATTTTTGGAACCTTTTTTATTTTTTTTTTATTATGATAAGAAGTCAAAGAGAATAAGCGCATATTATGTATTTGTTTTATGGGTTTGTAAGATCCACTGAATCTTGGTCACTACATAAATGCCGTCCCAAAAAAAAATTAGCACTCATGGCACAGCCTACTCTTATTTTCTTCACATTTACAACTTTATAAAATCATCCGTTGCAATATAAAATCAAAATCTAGAATTTCTATTTAAAAACAATATAATTCGTTTAAAGATGTAAGTTGTGGCTTAGTTGTGTATCTTTAGTAAAGGAAGTATGGAAGCAGTCAGCCAAGAAAGAAAATTCTTTGAATGCTTTACCAATTATTTGGAGACTTTTCGGCCCATTTATTATGAACCATCCTCAGTCCATTAATTGGTGTATATTTGCTCAGAGTTAGTCAGGTAATATATAATACAAATAAATAGATTTTCAAATATATATTTGAAACTCGCATAAGCAACCATTATAATCATAGAAGCTTAAATTTCAATATATACATATACAATAGTATTCTATTTAACATATGATGTATATATATATATATATATTACATAACTAACTTTGAGCAAATATACACCAATTAATGGACTGAGGATGGTTCATATTAAATGGATCGAAACGTCTCCAGCTTAGTAAAGCATTCAGAGAATTTTCTTTCTTGGCTGCCTCTGCTTCCATACTTCCCTTACTAATAATTCGTTTAGGTCTCTTTCAGGTAATACCAATAACAATATCGATACCGCGTGTAAGAAACTACACTAAGGTGCTATCGATATTGCTAAATTACCTAAAAAAAGAAACAAGTTTTGAAATTATATTGTTTTCATATAAATTTGATAAGATTTAAGATCCTACTGGTTATTAAATTAATAAATATTTTGTTCTTATATATTAATCATATAGAAATACTAAATGTTCCAATCTATTATTATTAGCATCCTCTCCCCCCGATTAGTTTAAGTACAAAAGTTCGACATTGTACTCGTTGTACATTGTATAGGTCGTATAAGAAAAATATTTTATGGGACGTTTGAATATAATAAATTCAATCCCGAAAAATCCGATGAAATCATCTATGAATTTAATTTTAAATAAAAAAATAAAATAAATACGCATACCCTGTTAAGTAGTATGTATAAAATTCGAAAGTAATCGGAAAAAAATTCTAGGCCTATCCAATCACAATTAATATTTTGATTCAATGAATTCTATTATTATCTATTTTATAAAATACTCTTTTTTTTTTCTAAGGATGATTTTTTTTAAGTTCAATGAACATGCAAAATCGTACAAATAAAGAAAAAAACGTTATCGTTAATTTTTTTTAATAAATAGAGAGATCTAACTAAATATCGCTAAGAGTGTAGTTTTGAATGAATGCATGCTTTAGAGATGATATGTTAATCGCAAGAATTTTTTTTTTTTAGCAAAATATGCCTAGAAGAGAGAGGAGAGTCCAGCCGAATCCTTACCGAATGAATGACAATTGAAAAATTCTTTATACATGAATAAAAGTATCAAAATATCACTAACAATATTATTATAATAATATAAGCCTATAGTAATGATTAATTGGTCGTGGTATTTGTATCTGAAAGTCTCAGACTTATAATAATTATCACCACCATTCTAAAAAGTAGTACAATGAGTTTTTTTTGTTTTTTTAATTCTATTCCCAACTTTATATATATCAAATATACACACCGGATCAAAGATTTTAAATTCTTTAATCCTATTTAAAAAAAAATACTTGTTCATATTTTTTAATGGGAATTCAATCCATTCTACACAAAGTATTTTTTTTTATTATTACGTTACTTGTCCTATTCCCATTGTTGTTTGAATTTATTAACAAAAAAAACCTTTTAAAAAATGGAATACCAAATAGATTAAAAATTGGCAGACAAAGAGATTGAGAGAGAGAGAAAAAGACAAAAGGCGTTTTTTTGGCGCATTTGGCAGATTATTTTAGCATCTATATTGATACATCTAATTAGCCAAGCGCGCTATTTTTTTTTTCTAACCGATTGGACAAAAAAAGTTTGATGTCGGTTGGGTTAGAAAGTCTAGGGAAGGTTTGATTGGTAGCTCGTTTTTTTTTTCCTTTGGGGTGGACTGGACTTAAGAGAAAATAAGAAATTAATTTTTAGTTCATTTGACTGACAAATCATTTTCCCTACTATCAATTGAAAATCAGCTCCATTAAAAGTAAGCTTTAATTAGACCCTGTTTACGATCTTGTTTCAATTAATAAAAAAATTATCAACTTTTTGCAAACAAAACCTTTAAAAAATGCCATTTCTTGTTAAAAAAAAAATTAATTAACAAAAATACGATACAATTTTGAAAAGTAAAATTGTTTTCTATATCCTTCCTAGAAAAATCAGGAGAGGAATATTTTTTTTTTTAATGGACTCTAAACCAACCAAGATTTTGAAAAGTCCTTTCTAGGAATCGAACTTTGTATTATGTTGAAATGGCAAAAAAGATATTAAATTTTTTTTTTTTTTAAAGTAGTAAGAATATAAATATCCTCAATAAAAAAAGCCACCATAAAAAATGTAATTTTTAAAATTAAAGAGTTTTCAACATCATCGTCCTTCTAGAAACAACAATACATGAGTCGTCCATTTCCAAAAGTGACTAATTGACAAAATTTGAAAAGTTGAGATTTTAATTGCATGTTGTTGGCACAACTGAAATATACATTTGAAAATAGTTTTCCAGTGAAATAAGTTTCTAAATCCTATTTAAAACAAATACTGAAAATCGAATACAAATTCAAACGGGGCCTAGTTGCGTTCCATTTCCAAAACTGTCTTGTTGCAAAGTGTTCCAAAACTAACATCTAAAGTGGCGCTTTTCATTAAGTCATTTCCAAAACTTACTAATTGCAATGAAAAATAGCCCTACCCACTAGTTGCAAGCTTCCACAAATTAATAATCATTATTTGTTGGCTAATTACTAGCTAATTACAAAAAACTGCCTAGTTGAATATTAAAACAGTTTATTACTGCTATATAGAAAATAATACCGACCTAAGACCTTGTAAATTGTGTTTCTAATTAATTTACAGATTTTCTAAACAAAACTGTCATAAATTAACTCTAGAGTTTAATAAAATACAAGTTTTTCTCGTTTCCTGAAAATTTGTTCCCGATGCAACTAGACACTTTTGGAAATGGACGACTCACATAGTATAGTATTTATCCCTTGACAGAAAATTAACAATAGAAATACTTAAAAAATTATTATTTATTAGCTAAAAACTCTTTCTAGTTATTATTCTAGGTGAAATGATTTTTCACATCTATAAAGACCTGATGAAATTTTGTTTTGTTGGGCGATTGATATGCCAGTCAAATGAAATAACACGCCAATTTTAAATATTATAAAAACACATTTTCGATTTTATAATAATATATATATTTTAAAAATCACTATAGGCTAATTTTTTTTTAGGAATTTGGATGATTGATTCAATTCAATTCTTAATTTTTATAAAAGTTAATTTTAAAATTTATCTCTTGTTAAAAGCTAATTATTTATAATAATAATAATATTGACTTTTATGTTCCAAATAGAGAACATTTTTTTTCCACATATCGTACATGTAAATTTGTTTTTTTTTTCTTCATATACTAAAACACCATAAAATCTAAACAGCACGAACATCAATTTTTTTAGTTTTTAAATTTTTTTAGGAAAATCCCGTCCAGCAGGGTTGATAGAAGAAGTTTAGTTTAGGATCGTGACGGCAAAGACCCGGCTGGCCACGAAAACCCGCGTGCGCTCAGGGAAAAACGTGATTCGAGAGAGTTTTAGTTAGAGAGAAAGAGAGAGATGGCGAGAGATATTTATTTATTTTTTTTTATTTTTTTAAATATTTTCTTTAGCTAAAAAGAAGGAAAATCTGATTCTAAAAGTGAGCAAGTAGAATGAATTTTTAGAGTATTTTTTTTTTTAAGGAGTGAGTGAGTTATTAGTGAAGTTTTTTTTTTTTTTTGGTGTGTGTAAGTTGGTGTCTGGAAGTGAGTTAGTTTTTTTTTTTTTTATATTTAAAAATTTTTTTTTTTCCCATTCATCAATCTCTCAAAAAATTCCATTCGTTGAATTTTGCCTAATCCTGATTGGTTTTGCTGTTTTACATAATTCCACCAAAAGAAAGGGATTGCACCCTTGTTTTTTTTTTTTTTTGTTTTTTTTTTTACTTATTTTTAAGTATTAATAAACAATATAATATTTATTTATATAATATATATTTATATCTAATGTCTGCGTGCATGACATTTTCTGATTCGTCACTTGAAGGCGCTGCGCAATTTTTGCGAGTCCAAAAAATATAGTTTTTTATTATTTTTATTCCAATGTTTATTATTAATTTATTTTTTAAATTTTTTTTTATCATACACCTTAATCATATCAAACATCGAAATAAGAAATTCGCGACACTTAAGCACATTTATATTATCAATAATATAATATTATGTAAATATAGATGTAAGAGAGTATTCTAAATTAAAAAAGAATATTAAAAAAATAAGAAAAAAAAAATGAAGAGAGTATAAATGCAGATGCGCATCAAGATCATCGGATCAAAGTATCACAAAATGGAATGCCTGTCCTCCTTTTCCTTCGAGGAGGAGAAGGTTGGGAATTTAGGGTCCTTAGGGAGCTAGCATCTTGCTGAGCTCTTCGTCTTGCAGACAGCCCTTGAGGAATTCCTCTTGCGTGAGTTGTCCGTCGTTGTTCTCATCCATTTTCGCGAAGATGTTTTTAGCACGTTCCTCTGCAGAGTCGGCCGGTCGATTTGAAGAACATGCGCCCAGCATATCGTAAATTGCCTGTTAAAAAAAAAACGATTAATCTATGGAAAGAACAGTTGAAAATGAAAGAAGAAATTCTAGCTTAAAATGAGTAATTATATTAAGTCGTGTCCCAGCTCCTACACCAGCATTGTAGGATACAAGTTATTAATAAAAAAATCTTGAAGAGCCTTTTGGCCAGAGTTTAAGGATTGCCGCGGAACTCCCATTGTTAAATTAACCTTAATTTTAAAAAATTGTCATTATGTTCATATATTTCATAAACTTGGGTGACATTCCTCAGTTCAAGCTGCCTGCACAACGCTCTTGTCCATTGTATGGTAGTAGATGCGTAGGCCTAAGCTCTACAACCCTGCTGACCCCTATATAGATCTCGCGATAAATAGAGATTTATTAAATTAATTTTAAAAATCTCAGATCAAAAGATCCTCCGAAATTTATTTTGGCATCTGAAGTCTTTTGTATGTTTTTTGTTGGTAGATCAAACGTAAAAAAACAACAAAAAAAAAACACACCCCCCTTACCCCCCTCCCCCTTTCCCCCCCCCCGCCCCGCAAAAAAAAGGAGAGGGGGGGGGGGGGGAAGGGGGCACCCCCAATTTTTTTGGTATGATTCTGTACTTGTATACCAGAATATAAATACAAATGAAATTTTTAAGTATTAATTTCTAAAATTGTATATTAAAAAGAAAATTGAATTACCAAAAAAAATTTTTTCTCAAATCTCGGGGGGAGGGTAATTACCTCCTTTGTCCTCCCTTGTATCCGCCCTTGATCTGAAAAGATAATTCTTTTCCATCACCTTCCATTGGATGCATTATTTTAAATTGTTTTGTCCCTAATTTACAAAAAAACAAAAACTTTAACCATCGACTGATTAGTTAGTTTTAAAACCCTCAAAACACAGTACCCCATACACTGTATATTTGTACTTTCCTAAAAAAAAATTAAGAAAAATAGTAAGTTAGGTCAACACCTGAAAAAAGACATCTAAAAATGAAATATGATTTACGATTTATTGTATGCAAATTTGAAAGTTCAAAATTAATAAGAAATTATAAATCAAAAATCTAATGACAAATGAGTTAAATTATTTTTTATGATCTTTCATATATCATCGTAAAATTTTTTTTATCTCTACCCTATGCACAATATTTAATTTAATAATCAATTTAGCGGGACAGAGTGTAAATGAATCATTTGGGAGATTCCTGCTGAACAATATATAATTATAATAGAGAAGTCTATTGAGACTTGTCCCTAATATTTCGTACTATGATAAATTATCGAATTAAACGCATTGAAACCCCGACGTCAGCTCGCCATCCATACTATTATATCTCGGCATATGTCTGAGTGAGATTAAAATATGAGATAAACCATCATGAATATGAATAAATAAATAATTTAATCAATATTCATTGAAAAAGTTCAAATTAATAATAAAAAGTGACAGATTGATAAAAACAAATAATCATAATTATTATAACGATTGAATATTTAGTTTAAACAGTGTAATTTTTATAACTAAATTTGATTATAAAACAGAAAATTGTCAATTCAAATATAATTTTTTAATACTCATGTCGGGACAGTGGCGTCATTTGGGGGGGGGGGGCATTTGCCCCCCCCCCCCAAAGGCTCTGATTTTTATAAAATTTTATATTATTCTAAATAAAATACTCCAAAATATCTCTACGAGTATACAAACTGTACAAAATTAAACAATTAAATATGTTTTGGCCAAATTTGAGTACCTATTTGTAAGTAAATTTTAAGAAAAAAAAATGTTCCCCCCCCCCCCCAAGAAAAAGTTGAAATGACGCCACTGTGTCGGGAGAATAAATAAATAGACAATTTATTAAATTAAAAAAAAAAAAAAAGGTTCAGCATTTAATAAAAATATATTCACTATATTGAATTGGCTAGGAAATTTAGGTTTTCCTTGCACACCGAATAGGCAAAATCACTCAATGACAAAACATTTTGGTTCGTTGGTTTTGTTTGTGTGATGTCCGTTCAGCCTAAAATTCTTAGGCTGTTAATCGCAAGCGGATTGCGGACAGGGCGTACAGGGGGGGTACTCCCCCCCCGAGATTCGAATACCTTTTTTTCCAAAAGGTTATTTTTATGTAAAATTTTTATTAATACTTAAATTTGATGTGTATTTATATTCTCAAATAATACAAATGCCTTTTTAATACCGAAATTAATATGCTCGACCCCATTACCCCCCGAACACCTCTATCCCCCTCGGATGAAATAACCCAGATAGAATTTTTGTACTTCACTGAAAAAAATGTTGACAATTATAAACATTTTAATTTTAATTTTTTTTACTTTTTGAATATTTAGAATTTTATTTTTTTTTCTATATATTGAGTTTTTTCTATATATTGAGGGAAGATTTCAACCCCTCATATCCCAACTCCAATTCTAAAGAAATTGTAAATAAAGCATAAAGTGAATTTGATTTAGGACAATGAGTTAGTTTTCAAAAACAATTTTTACTTTTTTTTATCAATATTTTGTCGGTTCATTACAAGACCGGTATAACTCAAAAAATCACTTTTGAGTTTTTTGCACAAATCTTCAGCCATGCAAGTGTGAATCATCTCTTTAAATAACCTGAAATGCAAGAAAGGAATATTTCCCATATATTACTGAAAAAAAAAATAATAATGGTATTGAGAGTGGGAAAAACCTTTGGAATTTAAAGGAATAGTTCTATGATTGTGATTATTCGTGCAAAATTTCAGCAGGCAAGGGTTATGAACGGAAAGGAAAAGCAAAAACTTTAAGCGGCTCTTGTTTTTTTGAAATAGACCGGTTTTGTACTGGACACACGATTTGAGGATCCCTCTTAAAATAATAAAATTATTTAATCCTCAAAAAGCTTGGTTTTATGCAACATATAGAGACTGTATCTTGTATTAAATTAATGTTGATAAAGAAATCCTAATTTTTTATTCCTTTTCATTTGCATCTCTAAAGAATTTATTTCCTTTCGCTGTCCACTCATCCCTAAACCTTTAAATTTCTCTCCTCTCATCTCTTTTTCATCAAATAATTCTACCCTCCATTCCATAATTCCAATGTTAAATTCCTCAATTATTTCCGTACCACCAACGCATTATAATTTCATCTTCACAGGTATTTAAAGTATTATACATATTTGCCAAGTTAATTTATTAAAGCAGTTTGTGAATTAATGAATACAGTTAAAGATGTTATAGCGTTAATTTTAAGAGAGATGAGAATGAGATAAATAAGAAATTATTAAGGTTCAAGGTAAATTTCTAAAAAAAATAAAATAAATGATTGTAAATTCTATTCCAATTTATTTCTTTGAATTATTGAGTGCTTTCTAAATAGAATCTGAAAATTTTAAGACTCAGTATCTTTTTAAAATCAATTAAATGATTAGAGAAGGGGTAGCAGAACATTTGAAATTGACTGTACAGCATGCAAACGGGAGGATTTTAATTTCTTTTTTTTTTAATTAAATAATGATTAGGTTGTAATAAAAAATGTTTTAATGGTTCTATTACCTGAACGATTTTCGTCATTTCTTGAATGTCTATTACGCCATTACCGTCCACATCGTACATTCGGAACGCCCATTTAAGTTTTTCTTCAGGCGTGCCTGAAGATGTGACATCTATCGCCAAAAGGAACTCCTGGACAAAAATATCAAAAATATTAGAAACAGAAAAATTATATTGGATAGATACATTTCAACTTTTAGTAAAAGACTTCAAATTTATTAATTGCATTTTAGAAAATGATCAGTTGCTAATATCAAATAAGTATTTAGAGAATTCATTACCAATGACATTTTACCATATATTGGTGAGTAATTTAATGAAATAATCTAATAAGCGTATTATAAAATCAACACTCATATCATAGGCGTAGCCACGGGGGGGGGTTTGGGGGTTCAAACCCCCCCCCCCATTGGACCCAAGCCATGACTAGATATTTAAGCTCTATAATGCAAAATACTTTTTCTCTCTATATATATATTTCATATATAGTGTAAGAGAAAGTAAAAAATAATAATTTTCTCTAGCTTAAAAAAAAAAATAAATAAATAAAACGCAAAAAAATTCGAGAAAATTCAGAATTTTCCCATTGAAAAGAATTGATTTTTGTTATGCTTTATAAAAAATTAAAACTGCTTAAAATTGATTAAATCTCGCAAATGAAAAATAATAAAAATTATTATATAAATGAATTTTTTATTTTTTTTTCTTAAAGAGGTCTGAGATAGGAGTCTGGTCAAGAGAAACACATAGAGAGACACCCCGGTATCTTAGGCCCATATTCATAAAATTAAGAGATTTGCATTATTTATTGCCTGATACGAGTTGATTGAAAAATTGCGGCACTTAATTAAGAAAGGGCGGGCCCGAGCCACCTCGAGGGGGGGTCCAGGGGGGCGAAGCGAAGGTGGGGCAAGTGGCCATTATTAGACGCCCTATACTGCCCTCATTAGTCGGGTGGGGGGGGGGGGGGGAGAAATAATCCTAAACCCCCCCATCAAAAATTTCTGGCTACGCCTATGACTCATATCATAGGCCTATTGCAATGTGCTTCAGTACAAGTACTCTTATGTGTTAAGGATCTCTACAAATTTTTATATGTATATTCTTTTGTATTTTGTTTGTATTTATGGTATAACCGAGGAGTCAATCCGAAATAAAAAAAAAAAAGTACTCTTTGGTCGATTTTGTTCAAAAGCCTCGTGTCACGTGGCATGGGGTGTCATTATATTTTGTTATCATGGCATCTACTTTTCCTAAGAAGTACAAAAGTGAGCTTCTAACAAGCCAATTGTGAGAAAAATAAAAAAAATTGAAAATACACAGCAGTAAAGTACTAGTACTATTTGGTCGATGGGAATTAAATTCCTGCCCATGCTTGGGACATGAATACTTAGCTAAAGTATAAAATTTGTGAATCGAGAGTTCATTCCTTATTGAGTTATTTAATTTAATCCACATTTTTTGATATTTCACTTGAAATTCATTCAGATGATAGTGAAAATGACGTCAAATTCAAGCTAAAGGGAATCGCCTACTTTTAATGGCAATTTCAAGAAAAGCAATAAAAAGTCATTTAAAAGCAATAAAATCTCTTTCAGAGAAATTTACATAAACATTATGTTTTGATATTTTAACTGGAATCAATCTTCTTGAAATTTAATATTTTTTCACAATAAATTAAATTTATTTCAAAGAAAATATCAAAAAATGTGGGTTAAGGGAATTACTCAAAAACGAAAAAACTCTCGGAACTCAAATTTTATCCTTAAGCCAAGTACCTATGTCGCAAGTATTTCAAGAAATTTCAATCATATCGGCCAAAGTATACTAGTACTTTACTGATGTATTTTTTCAGTTTTTTTTCGATTTCTCAAAATTCGCTCTAACGATTTTGATTAAAATTCAAAAATCAATTATTTTTTAGATACTCTTTAAAAAGTAGCTTATATAAAAAAACTTTACGTGAATATAGTTTAAGTACACTTTACGCTGCGATTCAACCCAGGAGGGAGGGGAGGGGGTTGATCCTTCAGGAAGCCCTGGCGAATATTATTCTGAGGAAGGGGGCATATATCGCACAGATCTTCCGGTGTACCTTTTGATCAATGTTAAGATGACGAAAAGACTTAAAAAATATACACACATGATTTGTAAGACCTTGTCATGTTAAAAATTCTCATACTTAAAAAAATACTCTATACTTACTGGTATCGATACGATACCAAGTACAAGTATCGATACTTTTTTTTCGATACCACATCTCTAGCTGTAACTCACCAAATAAAAAAAGGCGAGTGAGTCTATAAATACAGCAAAGATGTGATAATGTAAACAAAAAAACCATAATGTAGAAAAAGAGCAATTTAAAGGAAATAAGAGAAAAAAAATTAATTTGGAAAAGTCGAGTTCTGGAGACTAATTGTTTTTGACTAAGCGCATATCGAACAGCAACCAAAGAGGAGGCTTTAATTAGATCCTGGTGGCCTCAGCGAAAAACAAAAAAAGCTGAACATGCAAGTAGCCATGAATGTAACGGCATAAATCTCCTCTTTTTATTTTATCAAAATGGTGTAGCCTTAAAAAAAGAAAAATTATCGCTTCAGATAAATACAAGAAACAAAATTCTAAATAAAAATGGGTTTAAAGTGAAAGGCCCTTTAGGAGGAAGGTTATATTTGGAAAATCTATTATATCGTCTAGCCGAAAAGAAAAAGAAAAAAATAAAGAGAGTATTCTAGAGTATTTAGAGTATTCTAAATTTGAATTGGAGGGTTTTTTTTTTTGTCCAATGAAAGATTAAATCGGATAGAATCAATAAATTGTCTGGTTTTTTTTTTCTTCCTACGATAGCAAAGTAGAAACATGCGATGATTTAATCTATATTAGTATATTCATAGTGTAAAAAAAAAAACAAGGAATTATTTTTGGAAAATATACAATATCAAGGTGAAATGCAAAGAAAAGACATTTAATCAAATTTTCATAGAGAGAGAAATAAACAACTGATTTCATTGAATCGATACGGATCTCTTCGTGACCGGTCCACCCTGTATGTATTCATGTATTTATTATGTGCATATATAGGGTGGCCGTTTTTTTAACGAGAACCTTATAACAAGAATCAGATAACATCAGGCGCCTGTTTGGTTTGTCAGCGAAATAAACACACCACACCAGCCCTCGTCGTCCTGATTCTTGATTACAGAGAATCACCTTTGATGAAACGAGGCAGGGACAACTCGCCTTTTGTTTAGAGAAAGATAGAGAAGATAGATAGCTAGTAACTATAGCTCTAGTCCAACCTAAAATTGAAGTAAATAATAAAATTACTATAGGAGAAATTAAAAACAATGAAATGCATCCATTTCCAAATAAAAAAATTTGTCCCTCCTCCCTCTCTAGAAAATTTTCTTAGAAGGACTATGGTTATTAATCAAATAACGTCTCGAGCTCTATAAATAATAAAACAACAGGAAAAGGAGCAGGAACAGCCAAAAAATATAAAGCCTCTGATTTTTACAAATTAACGAGACCTTTCGGGAAAATTTTATTATCCCATCATCAGTCCTTCCTTGTTTAGGTCTCAGAGTTGATCATATGATCTGCTGATTGGCTTGGCGAAAGTCCGAAAATTCAATTTTTGAGTGAAGCCTAGCAAACGTTAAAAAGTCTTCTCTTTTGAGTGTTCAAAGTGGCTAAAATATATTTCCATTCTTTGCTATTGATTCTGGCCTATTCATTTTTTGCCAGGCTATTTTCAAACGCCTTTTCTCGAATTGTTGAATTTCGGACTTTCGCCACTCAGCATTCTCAGCAGGCGATATGAGCACAAAACAGTGGCGGCTCGCCAGGGTAGGCAAGGTAGGCGACGCCTACCTTATAAATATACAGATGAAAAATATTTATCAATTTTATTATATTTATTAAGTTTAAAAATATTTAGTTTCATAAAATAATTACTATATTTATTAATTTATATGATTTTGCAAAAAAAAAAAATTTGAAACACTTCAGAGCCTCGTATTTATAAAGTAAAGGCGATATTTTTCTTAGCCTATTTACTGCCTGTACTCCGCACTCCGCTGCCCACATTTCTAGACAGTCGCGCATGCGCACAGCAGTGATAGCTAGCGCTATAAGTCGATCGGTTAGGCGATGAACTAAGCAGCCTATGCCAAGCCGATGACAAGTGTTACCGTAGAGCGCAATTTCTCATGAAGATTTATTAGTTCAAATTTCGAAACAAGATAACTTCACAGATCAAATTATTGAATTATTTTCTAAATTAAAAGATAGGCGAATAGATTTAATTTACAAAAATAAATAAATACGCCTTTTTCTTTCTTTTTTTTCTATTTTTCGTAAGTAATATATATATATATATATATATATATATATATATATATATATCTTTATATATATGTGTCGCCTACCCAGTTGTCTCGGTCACGAGCCGCCACTGGCACAAAACAGTGTGAAAATCGGAGGCTTTATATTTTTTGGCTGCTTCTGCCCCTTTTTTTGTATAAATAGCCTTTGACTAATGATTTAGAATAAATAAATAAATATAAAAAATAGTTCAGGGAGGTGGTGTTTTTTTTTAGAAAGGTTTTTTCAAAGGGATTTTACAGTTTTGACAAAATTTATGATGAAAAATCTCTCGATTTGATGATGTGATTAAATTAAAATAAATTAAGTGGTACATTTAGAAAAATTTCCATCAGATGGAACAAGGACTCTGACCCTAGCACAAGAAACGAAACCTATAGGCCTACCTCTGCGCACAACCCAGAGGCAGTCTCAATTTAAAACAAAAATATGAGATGTAGTGTAATCTGGAGAAATTAAATAAGTTATAACCGACGTTTGGGCTGTGACGATAGTTCATGAAAAAGGTTACTATTAATGATCTATATAAGTCGCAATTAAAATAAATAAAATAACTTCTCTTCTCTTGGCTGCAACATGTATTTCAAAATTTAAAAAAATATGTACTAATGATTAATTTAGAACCCCAAAAATCCAAATTTTAAGGATAAAGGTAAATTTTTTAAACAATTTCCACTATATCTCATTTATGCAACTTTTTTTTGAAAAAAAAAATTAACTTTTATTTTGCCAGGATTTAAAAAATGAAACAATAAAGCTTTTAAGAAATGGGTAAAGTTATCATCCTAAAAGAAAACATTTTAAAAATACCTTATATAAATTTAAGCATTTTGGGAGAACATGCTTTACCTTAAATAGGTCTCTTGAGTCCTTTTCAAGTTTAACTCTAAACTCTGAGAGAGAAAAGGACACTAGGCAATTTTTCTAAATAAATAATCCATTTTCTTTTCTTCCTCAAATTGTTTTTAAAACATTGCTTACTGAAATTGGAGAGTGGTTTAAAAAGTCAAAGAAAGAAATTTAAAATAGCTTTTCTCTCGGGCCTCTTGAATTTGTGCATTTTTTTCTCATTAATTCCAGTATCTTCTAATAAGTTCAAAAGAAGATTTTAAAATTTAAGAAATAGCTACCTAACTCTTTAAATCTAGGAAAAGGGTCTATAATGAAAATCATTAATACTTGAGTAGCTGGTTAATTGATAAAATATTAAACTGTAGTATCATTCTTTAAATACTTTAAGAAAAATCTGGTGTGACTGGCGCACAGCACTCAACTTTCTCTTACCTTCGGTAATCGAAAGTTGTGTACTGTGCTTGTCACACCAGATTTTTGTGTCGACATGTATTTAGTTTCCGGCAGTATGGTACATTCGATTTTCAAGATGTAAAATTTATAAGTATGGCAAAATGTTTATATTTTGTTACCATGGCAACCATTTCTCCTATCTTTCCTATGGAGTACAAGAGTAAAGTGGTCTTCAGAAGATTTCAATCACAAAATGAGAATATACATTTTAAAGAGCAACTAAAAAAATAGTTGATATATGAATTTTAAAAAAAATCGTTGGAGCAAATTTTGAGAAAATCGAAAAAAACTGAAAAAGTGCATCAGTAAAGTACTAGTACTTTTTGGTCGATTTTGTTCAAAAGCTTCGTGTCACGTCCCAGGAGGGTGCCTAACTTAAATATAAAATTTCAACCTCCTAGCTCTTTTCGTTCTTGAAATATTTTGTTCACAGACACACAGACAGACAGACAGACACACAGACACACACACACAGACAGACCATGTCGCGAAAACCACTTTTTTTGGATTCAGGGGACCTCAAAACGTGAAGATCCATCAAAATCTCGACATCGAATTTTTGACATGAAACCAATACTTTCTCTCTATATATATTAACATATATATAGAGGTACGAGAAAGTAAAAATGAAAATATAAAAATTTTTACTAGCTTGTTCTATATTCTAATTTTTTATTTTTTATTTGCAAACCAAAAGTCCCTCGAATTAATTTAAATTGTTCGAGACCTTACTTCATCTTGCATGTCCCTGTTTGAACATTATATAAACTCATAAATGCAAACAGGAAATTAGCCAAAAAACACAAATTACCATTTAATGAATATTAAAATAAAAATAATTATTTTGAAAATTAATCATCATAATCTCAAATTGAATATCCCATAAATATAATAGATCTTTGATGCAGCGGATTATAAATTTCATGCCTTAACTTTGTGTCCAAATCAATTTCGAAATAATAGAATAATTAATTTCCGTCCAAGGAAAGGCTTAGAACAATGAATCGAGTTAATCCATAGGATAATCCAAAATTCATAATGGAAATCATTAACAACAAGGGGATGGGGCTGGAAGGGTGAAGGGGGCTGCACAGCATATTGGAATCAGAGACAAGCAAAATAAACCTTATTATTACAAAATGTTCGTTTTGCATTTTGTTGACTGACGTGAATGAATTAATTTCACTATGAATTCCTAAAGGAATAGAATGAATCCATCCATTGCTATTTATGTCGATGAGAATGTAAATGTGCAAATGTGATTGATTAATTTCTCGCATGATAAATAAAATTTAAATAAAAATAATTTTCATAAGAGAATGGTCTTCGTTCTGTGGACAGGCCGAAATTTTTTTAAGGGTTTTGGAAAATTAATTTACTGGATTGTTGGCCTTTTTATTAGGTTTGGTTAGGCCTGGGGATGTGATATTGAAAAAAAGTATCGATACTTGTTCTTGGTATCATATCGAAAGGAACCAGTAGGTATCGAGTATTTTTTTAAAGATTTTTTGACATCTTAGCTCTTTTATAATTTAAATGATACTTATTTGTCTCCACTCTCGAGGCATCAAAACTTTTCGGTATTAGGGAATTCAATTTAAAATAAAATGAACTATTCATTTGGATACCAAATAGTATAAATAAACTTGCCGAAAAGGCTTGAAAAAAATTTTCATATTTGAATGAGTTTCATTCGATATTCGCAATCAAGTACTCAAGTGCTTCTTCTTTCTTAGCCTTATTCCCGCAGTGCACGGTCGGCTGAATGGGTTTTTTGCGACAGGAAAAAATAGAACAGGCCGGCCCGTCGCACGGTCTGACGCCTGTTGAAAATATAGAAGGAAGGGACAGACATATAAAGAACAGAAGGACTGCCAGTCCCAGCTCGGGTACCTCGTGGTCGCCATCCACTTACCCACAAGATCTGGGCCCCTGAGCAAAAGTACTCATATCAGTAAAGTATCGAGTAAAAAATGTACTAGCATAGAAACCAAAGTATCGATACTAGTATCAGTCAAATATTACATAAGCAGCCTAGAATTTGCTTATTTTTTATGTCAAGGAAAAGGGAAAAGAGGAAAAGTTGCTTACGTAAAATATTTTTAAAAGAAAAGTGTTTTTCTCTATGTTTACATAACTAGGGGGAGGGAGTTAACGAGTTGCTATTAATATTTTTGCCGACAAGAGGGAAGTTAGGCATGGGGTCTAAATGGCATGAGATGCCGAAAAAAGACCTTAAACAAATTTTAAAAAAGGCCTAAAACAGTCAAAAATCTGCTTAATTAAAATATGAATGGCCCCCAAAGATTAAAATAATACAATTTTCTTTTCTGCTTTAAGAAAAAGCAACTTGTGGCTAATTTAATAAATCCTCTGAAGCACATTGTATATCATCCATGTAAAGAAAGTTCATGAGAAATTGATATAATTTCATTCAGTATTTTTGTAATTTAAAAAAAATGTTTGTAGCTCACCTTGAAGTCGATATAACCATTTTTGTCCATGTCAAACGTGCGAAAAACATGGTCGCAGAATTCTTCGGCGTTTCCACTTGGAAAGAACATCTTATACATATCGACGAATTTTGCTGGTGTCAACCGGCCGTTAGGACAGTCTTGCTGCAAACAGAAGAGATAAAAACAATTTTTATTAATATTGTTTAATTTTTTGAGAGGGAGGGAAGCTCCCCTTGAATTAAACTAAAAGAATTTATTTGAAGAAATAAAGTGGCTGTTGTATACAAACAATAAGGGAAAGCAACTTGAAAGGAGCAGGCAGCCGGTTATTAGTCTGAACTTTCATATATTATTGTCTAGAATAATTTAATTAATGTGATTCATTCAAGACACTTCTGTTCTCTCTCTTCATGACATCGTTTTGATATTCACTGATGTGTTTTAAAAAACCAAATGAATTCAAAGTTTTACTAGAACTTACTTAGATTTGATATTCAAAATATTATTTGTTTATTCATTGAGTATTTGTCGAGTGTGTGAGAAAAGGCTTTTATCCGTATATCTTATATGATAATACCTGCTAGGGGAGTGTTTTTATTTTATATAGTGAATAAAATAACAATAAATTATTTCACAAGTTGTATTACTTTGAATTTTATATATTCATGAGCTATTACATCTATAATCGAGTTTTGTGAGGGGTTTTCTAGGGCAGTTGCTCCAAAAAGACTCGCAATCATCTTTTATTTTCATTTGTTTATATCATCACATAAAATGAATAATATATAAAATAAACAAAAGAAAATTTATTATTTTCTATAAAAATATAAGTACATTTTACGTTTTTTAGGAGTTGAACATAAATCATATAGATATTTTAAGATATTCGGTATGTGAAACAGAGCCTATCTTTTTA
>JAKCPI010017547.1:0-18095 GCA_023213315.1 Euborellia annulipes | reverse complement strand
TAGAAGCTTAAATTTCAATATATACATATACAATAGTATTCTATTTAACATATGATGTATATATATATATATATATATTACCTAACTAACTTTGAGCAAATATACACCAATTAATGGACTGAGGATGGTTCATATTAAATGGATCGAAACGTCTCCAGCTTGGTAAAGCATTCAGAGAATTTTCTTTCTTGGCTGCCTCTGCTTCCATACTTCCCTTACTAATAATTCGTTTAGGTCTCTTTCAGGTAATAATAATAACAATATCGATACCGCGTGAAAGAAACTACACTAAGGTGCTATCGATATTGCTAAATTACCTAAAAAAAAGAAACAAGTTTTGAAATTATATTGTTTTCATAAATTTGATAAGATTTAAGATCCTACTGGTTATTAAATTAATAAATATTTTGTTCTTATATATTAATCAATATAGAAATAAATAATGTTCCAATCTATTATTATTAGCATCCTCTCCCCCGATTAGTTTAAGTACAAAAGTTCGACATTGTACTCGTTGTACATTGTATAGGTCGTATAAGAAAAATATTTTATGGGACGTTTGAATATAATAAATTCAATCCCGAAAAATCCGATGAAATCATCTATGAATTTAATTTAAAAAAATAAAATAAATACGCATACCCTGTTAAGTAGTATGTATAAAATTCGAAAGTAATCGGAAGAATTCCTAGGCCTATCCAATCACAATTAATATTTTTGATTCAATGAATTCTATTATTATCTATTTTATAAAATACTCTTTTTTTTTTTTTCTAAGGATGATTTTTTTAAGTTTTCAATGAACATGCAAAATCGTACAAATAAAGAAAAAAACGTTATCGTTAATTTTTTTTTTAATAAATAGAGAGATCTAACTAAATATCGCTAAGAAGTGTAGTTTTGAATGAATGCATGCTTTAGAGGTGATATGTTAATCGCAAGAATTTTTTTTTTTTTTTAGCAAAATATGCCTAGAAGAGAGAGGAGAATCCAGCCGAATCCTTACCGAATGAATGACAATTGAAAATTCTTTATACATGAATAAAAGTATCAAAATATCACTAACAATATTATTATAATAATATAAGCCTATAGTAATGATTAATTGGTCGTGGTATTTGTATCTGAAAGTCTCAGACTTATAATAATTATCACCACCATTCTAAAAAGTAGTACAATGAGTTTTTTTTTGTTTTTTTAATTCTATTCCCAACTTTATATATATCAAATATACACACCGGATCAAAGATTTTAAATTCTTTAATCCTATTTAAAAAAAAAATACTTGTTCATATTTTTTAATGGGGAATTCAATCCATTCTACACAAAGTATTTTTTTTTATTATTACCTTACTTGTCCTATTCCCATTGTTGTTTGAATTTATTAACAAAAAAAACCTGTTAAAAAATGGAATACCAAATAGATTAAAAATTGGCAGACAAAGAGATTGAGAGAGAGAGAGAAAAAGACAAAAGGCGTTTTTTTGGCGCATTTGGCAGATTATTTTAGCATCTATATTGATACATCTAATTAGCCAAGCGCGCTTATTTTTTTTTTCTAACCGATTGGACAAAAAAAAGTTTGATGTCGGTTGGGTTAGAAAGTCTAGGGAAGGTTTGATTGGTAGCTCGTTTTTTTTTCCTTTGGGGTGGACTGGACTTAAGAGAAAATAAGAAATTAATTTTTAGTTCATTTGACTGACAAATCATTTTCCCTACTATCAATTGACTATCAGCTCCATTAAAAGTAAGCTTTAATTAGACCCTGTTTACGATCTTGTTTCAATTAATAAAAAAAAAATTATCAACTTTTTGCAAACAAAACCTTTAAAAAAAATGCCATTTCTTGTTAAAAAAAAAAAATTAATTAACAAAAATACGATACAATTTTGAAAAGTAAAATTGTTTTCTATATCCCTTCCTAGAAAAATCAGGAGAGGAATATTTTTTTTTTTAATGGACTCTAAACCAACCAAGATTTTGAAAAGTCCTTTCTGGGAATCGAACTTTGTATTATGTTGAAATGGCAAAAAAGATATTAAATTTTTTTTTTTTTTTTTAAGTAGTAAGAATATAAATATCCTCAATAAAAAAAGCCACCATAAAAAATGTAATTTTTAAAATTAAAGAGTTTTCAACATCATCGTCCTTCTAGAAACAACAATACATGAGTCGTCCATTTCCAAAAGTGACTAATTGACAAAATTTGAAAAGTTGAGATTTTAATTGCATGTTGTTGGCACAACTGAAATATACATTTGAAAATAGTTTTCCAGTGAAATAAGTTTCTAAATCCTATTTAAAACAAATACTGAAAAACGAAGTACAAATTCAAAAGCCGGGCCCTGAGTTGCGTTCCATTCCAAAACTGTCTTGTTGCAAAGTGTTCCAAAACTAACATCTAAAGTGGCGCTTTTCATATAAGCCATTTCCAAAACTTACTAATTGCAATGAAAAATAGCCCTACCCACTAGTTTCAAGCTTCCACAAATTAATAATCATTATTTGTTGGCTAATTACTAGCTAATTACAAAAAACTGCCTAGTTGAATATTGATACCTTTATTACTGCTAGTATAGAAAATAATACCGACCTAAGACCTTGTAAATTGTGTTTCCAATTAATTTACAGATTTTCTAAACAAAGCTGTCAAGTAAATTAACACTAGGAGTTTTAATAAAATACATGTTTTTCTCGTTTCCTGAAAATTTGTTCCCGATGCAACTAGACACTTTGGAAAATGGACGACTCACATAGTATAGATGTTATCCCTTTTTAACAGAGGAATTAACAATAGAAATACTTAAAAAATTATTATTTATTAGCTAAAAACTCTTTCTAGTTATTATTCTAGGTGAAATGATTTTTCACATCTATAAAGACCTGATGAAATTTTGTTTTGTTGGGCGATTGATATGCCAGTCAAATGAAACAACACGCCAATTTTAAATATTATAAAAACACATTTTCGATTTTATAATAATATATATATTTTAAAAATCACTATAGGCTAATTTTTTTTTTTAGGAATTCTGGATGATTGATTCCAATTCAATTCTTAATTTTTATAAAAGTTAATTTTTAAAATTTATCTCTTTGTTAAAAGCTAATTATTTATCATAATAATAATATTGACTTTTATGTTCCAAATAGAGAACATTTTTTTTCCACATATCGTACATGTAAATTTGTTTTTTTTTTTCTTCATATACTAAAACACCATAAAATCTAAACAGCACGGAACATCAATTTTTTTTAGTTTTTAAATTTTTTTAGGAAAATCCCGTCCAGCAGGGTTGATAGAAGTTTAGTTTAAGATCGTGACGGCAAAGACCCGGCTGGCCACGAAAACCCGCGTGCGCTCAGGGAAAAACGTGATTCGAGAGAGTTTTAGTTAGAGAGAAAGAGAGAGAGATGGCGAGAGATATTTATTTATTTTTTTTTATTTTTTTAAATATTTTCTTTAGCTAAAAAGAAGGAAAATCTGATTCTAAAAGTGAGCAAGTAGAATGAATTTTTAGGTATTTTTTTTTTAAAGGAGTGAGTGAGTTATTAGTGAAGTTTTTTTTTTTTTTTGGTGTGTGTAAGTTGGTGTCTGGAAGTGAGTTAGTTTTTTTTTTTATATATTTAAAAATTTTTTTTTTCCCATTCATCAATCTCTCAAAAAATTCCATTCGTTGAATTTTGCCTAATCCTGATTGGTTTTGCTGTTTTACATAATTCCACCAAAAGAAAGGGATTGCACCCTTGTTTTTTTTTTTTTTTTTTTTTTTCTTATTTTTAAGTATTAATAAACAATATAATATTTATTTATATAATATATATTTATATCTAATGTCTGCGTGCATGACATTTTCTGATTCGTCACTTGAAGGCGCTGCGCAATTTTTGCGAGTCCAAAAAATATAGTTTTTTTATTATTTTTATTCCAATGTTTATTATTAATTTATTTTTTAAATTTTTTTTTTATCATACACCTTAATCATATCAAACATCGAAATAAGAAATTCGCGACACTTAAGCACATTTATATTATCAATAATATAATATTATGTAAATATAGATGTAAGAGAGTATTCTAAATTAAAAAAGAATATTAAAAAAAAATAAGAAAAAAAAAAAAATGAAGAGAGTATAAATGCAGATGCGCATCAAGATCATCGGATCAAAGTATCACAAAATGGAATGCCTGTCCTCCTTTTCCTTCGAGGAGGAGAAGGTTGGGAATTTAGGGGTCCTTAGGGAGCTAGCATCTTGCTGAGCTCTTCGTCTTGCAGACAGCCCTTGAGGAATTCCTCTTGCGTGAGTTGTCCGTCGTTGTTCTCATCCATTTTCGCGAAGATGTTTTTAGCACGTTCCTCTGCAGAGTCGGCCGGTCGATTTGAAGAACATGCGCCCAGCATATCGTAAATTGCCTGTTAGAAAAAAAACGATTAATCTGTGGAAAGAACAGTTGAAAATGAAAGAAGAAATTCTAGCTTAAAATGAGTAATTATATTAAGTCGTGTATGAAAGCATTGTAGGATACAAGTTATTAATAAAAAAAATCTTGAAGAGCATTTAGGGCAGAGTTTAAGCTAATGCTTAACTGCAACTCCCATTTTAACAATTAACCTTAATTTAAAAAAATTGTCATTATGTTCATATATTTCAACCCCATACACTGTATATTAGTACTTTCCTAAAAAAAAATTAAGAAAATAATAAGTTAGGTCAACACCTGAAAAAAGACATCTAAAAATGAAATATGATTTACGATTTATTGTATGCAAATTTGAAAGTTCAAAATTAATAAGAAATTATAAATCAAAAATCTAATGACAAATGAGTTAAATTATTTTTTATGATCTTTCATATATCATCGTAAAATTTTTTTTATCTCTACCCTATGCACAATATTTAATTTAATAATCAATTTCGCGGGACAGAGTGTAAATGAATCATTTGGGAGATTCCTGCTGAACAATATATAATTATAATAGAGAAGTCTATTGAGACTTGTCCCTAATATTTCGTACTATGATAAATTATCGAATTAAACGCATTGAAACCCCGACGTCAGCTCGCCATCCATACTATTATATCTCGGCATATGTCTGAGTGAGATTAAAATATGAGATAAACCATCATGAATATGAATAAATAAATAATTTAATCAATATTCATTGAAAAAGTTCAAATTAATAATAAAAAGTGACAGATTGATAAAAACAAATAATCATAATTATTATAACGATTGAATATTTAGTTTAAACAGTGTAATTTTTATAACTAAATTTGATTATAAAACAGAAAATTGTCAATTCAAATATAATTTTTTAATACTCATGTCGGGACAGTGGCGTCATTTGGGGGGGGCATTTGCCCCCCCCCCAAAGGCTCTGATTTTTATAAAATTTTATATTATTCTAAATAAAATACTCCAAAATATCTCTACGAGTATACAAACTGTACAAAATTAAACAATTAAATATGTTTTGGCCAAATTTGAGTACCTATTTGTAAGTAAATTTTAAGAAAAAAAATGTTTCCCCCCCCCCAAGAAAAAGTTGAAATGACGCCACTGTGTCGGGAGAATAAATAAATAGACAATTTATTAAATTAAAAAAAAAAAAAAAGGTTCAGCATTTAATAAAAATATATTCACTATATTGAATTGGCTAGGAAATTTAGGTTTTCCTTGCACACCGAATAGGTAAAATCACTCAATGACAAAACATTTTGATGGATGGCAAAACATTTTGTTCGTTGGTTTTGTTTGTGTGATGTCCGTTCAGCCTAAAATTCTTAGGCTGTTAATCGCAAGCGGATTGCGGATGAAATAACCCAGATAGAATTTTTGTACTTCACTGAAAAAAATGTTGACAATTATAAACATTTTAATTTTAATTTTTTTTACTTTTTGAATATTTAGAATTTTATTTTTTTTTCTATATATTGAGTTTTTTCTATATATTGAGGGAAGATTTCAACCCCTCATATCCCAACTCCAATTCTAAAGAAATTGTAAATAAAGCATAAAGTGAATTTGATTTAGGACAATGAGTTAGTTTTCAAAAACAATTTTTACTTTTTTTTATCAATATTTTGTCGGTTCATTACAAGACCGGTATAACTCAAAAAATCAATTTTGATTTTTTTGCACAAATCTTCAGCCATGCAAGTGTGAATCATCTCTTTAAATAACCTGAAATGCAAGAAAGGAATATTTCCCATATATTACTGAAAAAAAAAATAATAATGGTATTGAGAGTGGGAAAAACCTTTGGAAATTTAAAGGAATAGTTCTATGATTGTGATTATTCGTGCAAAATTTCAGCAGGCAAGGGTTATGAACGGAAAGGAAAAGCAAAAACTTTAATCGGCTCTTGTTTTTTTGAAATAGACCGGTTTTGTACTGGACACACGATTTGAGGATCCCTCTTAAAATAATAAAATTATTTAATCCTCAAAAGCTTGGATTTATGCAACATATAGAGACTGTATCTTGTATTAAATTAATGTTGATAAAGAAATCCTAATTTTTTATTCCTTTTCATTTGCATCTCTAAAGAATTTATTTCCTTTCGCTGTCCACTCATCCCTAAACCTTTAAATTTCTCTCCTCTCATCTCTTTTTCATCAAATAATTCTACCCTCCATTCCATAATTCCAATGTTAAATTCCTCAATTATTTCCGTACCACCAACGCATTATAATTTCATCTTCACAGGTATTTAAAGTATTATACATATTTGCCAAGTTAATTTATTAAAACAGTTTGTGAATTAATGAATACAGTTAAAGATGTTATAGCGTTAATTTTAAGAGAGATGAGAATGAGATAAATAAGAAATTATTAAGGTTCAAGGTAAATTTCTAAAAAAAATAAAATAAATGATTGTAAATTCTATTCCAATTTATTTCTTTGAATTATTGAGTGCTTTCTAAATAGAATCTGAAAATTTTAAGACTCAGTATCTTTTTAAAATCAATTAAATGATTAGAGAAGGGGTAGCAGAACATTTGAAATTGACTGTACAGCATGCAAACGGGAGGATTTTAATTTCTTTTTTTTTTTAATTAAATAATGATTAGGTTGTAATAAAAAATGTTTTAATGGTTCTATTACCTGAACGATTTTCGTCATTTCTTGAATGTCTATTACGCCATTACCGTCCACATCGTACATTCGGAACGCCCATTTAAGTTTTTCTTCAGGCGTGCCTGAAGATGTGACATCTATCGCCAAAAGGAACTCCTGGACAAAAATATCAAAAATATTAGAAACAGAAAAATTATATTGGATAGATACATTTCAACTTTTAGTAAAAGACTTCAAATTTATTAATTGCATTTTAGAAAATGATTAGTTGGTAATATCAAATAAGTATTTAAAGAATTCATTACCAATGACATTTTACCATATATTGGTGAGTAATTTAATGAAATAATCTAATAAGCGTATTATAAAATCAACACTCATATCATAGGCCTATTGCAAAGTGCTTCAGTACAAGTACTCTTATGTGTTAAGGTTCTCTACAAATTTTTATATGTAGGCCTATATTCTTTTGTATTTTGTTTGTATTTATGGTATAACCGAGGAGTCAAACCGAAAAAAAAAAAGTACTCTTTGGTCGATTTTGTTCAAAAGCCTCGTGTCACGTGGCATGGGGTGTCATTATATTTTGTTATCATGGCATCTACTTTTCCTAAGAAGTACAAAAGTGGGCTTCTAACAATTTTGTCTACTAAATAAGAATATACATTTTAAAGAACATCTAAAATATAATTGATTTTTAAACAAAATCGTTAAAGCCAATTGTGAGAAAAATAAAAAAAAAATTGAAAATACACATCAGTAAAGTACTAGTAGGGGAGAGTGGGGCAAGTTGAGACGGGGGCAAGTTGATACAAGCAATAATATAATTCGCCAATGCGTATGCGCATGTTGAAGCGAGTGGTAGCAGTCGATGTGTCGTAAAGTGACGCTGCACTACACATAGTGGCAGTTAAATCCGACAGCGAGTTGTTGAGTGGTTTAAGGTTTGGTGTTTTCATACCACAAAAGTAAATTTTTTACCTTGGGTTTGAGTATAGAAAAAGTGCATAAAGAATCCCTGAGACCTATAATCACTGTGCGCATTTTATTAAACGTTTCTTCCTGAGTAAGTTAATATAATTTATATAAGGCTAGGTGCTCTACTTTTTAGGTTATGTTAGTTTTAAAGACACGTGGTCACTTGGGGCAAGTTGATACATTTGGTTGGGGGCATATTGATACACTGTATCAATTTGCCCCTCAGTCAATGTGCATTGGGATTGGGAGAAACTAGTTTCAAATTCAGAAGAGGAGGAAGATTCACTGTTCTTGGTTTGTTTAAAGCCATATTTACTGTCGAAGTTTGACCAAGACTGGATCCAGTGCATATTATGCAATAAATATGCACACATCGAATGTGGCAGGTCACAAAATTATACACATGTATTCATTGTGCATCTTATGTGGAAATAGGACTAGATTAGCTTTTTATCCTTGTAATCATTAAAATGTATTATTTAAAAATTAGCACAATCTTCTTATTGATATCCCATCAGATTATCAATCCCCCTTACCACATTATCAACTTGCCCTTCTTTGTATCAACTTGCCCCGAGGTGGGGTAAGTTGATACGCAATGATTTTTTTTTAAATTAATTAATTTTAATACTCCATGATTATTATCAGGAGAGAAAATATGCTATTTAGGTAGGTAAAGAATTAACCTTTCAAAATATGATGGTAGAATAAAAGATAGGCGTTCCAATTTTTTGCAAAAAAATAAAATATTAAAACTGTCTCAACATGCCCCACTCTCCCCTACTATTTGGTCGATGGGAATTAAATTCCTGCCCATGCTTGGGACATGAATACTTAGCTAAAGTATAAAATTTGTGAATCGAGAGTTCATTCCTTATTGAGTTATTTAATTCAATCCACATTTTTTGATATTTCAGTTGAAATTCATTCAGATGATAGTGAAAATGACGTCAAATTCAAGCTAAAGGGAATCGCCTCCTTTTAATGGCAATTTCAAGAAAAGCAATAAAACAGCCATTTAAAAGCAATAAAATCTTTTCAGAGAAATTTACATAAACATTTTGTTTTGATATTTTAACTGGAATCAATCTTCTTGAAATTTAATATTTTTTCACAATAAATTAAATTTATTTCAAGGAAAATATCAAAAAATGTGGGTAATGGGAATTACTCAAAAACGAAAAAACTCTCGGCACTCAAATTTTATCCTTAAGCCAAGTACCTATGTCGCAAGTATTTCAAGAAATTTCAATCATATCGGCCAAAGTATACTAGTACTTTACTGATGTATTTTTTCAGTTTTTTTTCGATTTCTCAAAATTCGCTCTAACGATTTTGATTAAAATTCAAAAATCAATTATTTTTTAGATACTCTTTAAAAAGTAGCTTATATAAATAAAACTTTACGTGAAAATAGTTTAAGTACACTTTACGCTGCGATTCAACCCAGGAGGGAGGGGGGAGGGGTTGATCCTTCAGGAAGCCCTGGCGAATATTATTCTGAGGAAGGGGGCATATATCGCACAAATCTTCCGGTGTACCTTTTGATCAATGTTAAGATGACGAAAAGACTTAAAAAATATACACACATGATTTGTAAGACCTTGTCATGTTAAAAATTTTCATACTTAAAAAAATACTCTATACTTACTGGTATCGATACGATACCAAGTACAAGTATCGATACTTTTTTTCGATACCACATCTCTAGCTGCAACTCACCAAATAAGAAGAGGCGATTGAGTCTATAAATACAGCAAAGATGTGATAATGTAAACAAAAAAACCATAATGTAGAAAAAGAGCAATTTAAAGGAAATAAGAGAAAAAAAATTAATTTGGAAAAGTCGAGTTCTGGAGACTAATTGTTTTTGACTAAGCGCATATCGAACAGCAACCAAAGAGGAGGCTTTAATTAGATCCTGGTGGCCTCAGCGAAAAACAAAAATCGCTGAACATGCAAGTAGCCATGAATGTAACGGCATAAATCTCCTCTTTTTATTTTATCCCCCTTGTAGCCCTAAAAAAGAAAATTATCGCTTCAGATAAATACAAGAAACAAAATTCTAAATAAAAATGATTTTAAAGTCAAAGGCCCTTTAGAAGGAAGGTTATAATTGGAAAATCTATTATATCGTCTAGCCGAAAAAAATAAAGAACTAGAGTATTCTAAATTTGAATTGGAGGTTTTTTTTGTCCAATGAAAGATTAAATCGGATAGAATCAATAAATTGTCTGGTTTTTTTTTCTTCCTACGATAGCAAAGTAGAAACATGCGATGATTTAATCTATATTAGTATATTCATAGTGTAAAAAAAAAAAAACAAGGAATTATTTTTGGAAAATATAGAATATCAAGGTGAAATGCAAAGAAAAGACATTTAATCAAATTTTCATAGAGAGAGAAATAAACAACTGATTTCAATGAATCGATAGGGATCTCTTCGTGACCGGTCCACCCTGTATGTATTCATGTATTTATTATGTGCATATATAGGGTGGCCGTTTTTTTAACGAGAACCTTATAACAAGAATCAGATAACATCAGGCGCCTGTTTGGTTTGTCAGCGAAATAAACACACCACACCAGCCCTCGTCGTCCTGATTCTTGATTACAGAGAATCACCTTTGATGAAACGAGGCAGGGACAACTCGCCTTTTGTTTAGAGAAAGATAGAGAAGATAGATAGCTAGTAACTATAGCTCTAGTCCAACCTAAAATTGAAGTAAATAATAAAATTACTATAGGAGAAATTAAAAACAATGAAATGCATCCATTTCCAAATAAAAAAATTTGTCCCTCCTCCCTCTCTAGAAAATTTTCTTAGAGGGACTATGGTTATTAATCAAATAACGTCTCGAGCTCTATAAATAATAAAACAACAGGAAAAGGAGCAGGAACAGCCAAAAAATATAAAGGCTCTGATTTTTACAAATTAACGAGACCTTTCGGGAAAATTTTATTATCCCATCATCAGTCCTTCCTTGTTTAGGTCTCAGAGTTGATCATATGGTCTGCTGATAATCTATTAGTGGCTTGGCGAAAGTCCGAAAATTCAATTTTTGAGTGAAGCCTAGCAAACGTTGTAAAACGTCTTCTCTTTTGAGTGTTCAAAGTGGCTAAAATATATTTCCATTCTTTTGCTATTGATTCTGGCCTATTCATTTTTTTGCCAGGCTCATTTAAATGTATATGTTTATAAAACTTTCAAACGCCTTTTCTCGAATTGTTGAATTTCGGACTTTCGCCTACTCAGCAATCTCAGCAGGCGATATGAGCACAATACAGTGTGAAAATCGGAGGCTTTATATTTTTTGGCTGCTTCTGCTCCTTTTTTTTGTATAAATAGCCTTTGACTAATGATTTAGCCATAAATAAATATGAAAAATAGTTCAGGGGAGGATGGTGTTTTTTTTTTAGACGGGTTTTTTTTCAAAGGGATTTTACAGTTTTTACAAAATTTATGATGAAAAAACTTTCGATTTGATGATGTGATTAAATTAAAATAAATTAAGTGGTAAATTTAGAAAAATTCTCATCAGTTCCAATTGGAACAAGGACCATGACCCTAGCACAAGAAACGAAACCTATAGGCCTACCTCGGCGTACAGCACAGAGGCAGTGTCAATTTAAAATATAAAAAGATGAGATGTAGTGTAATCTGAAGAAACTAAATAAGTTATTTTAATTACCGTCGTTTCGGCTGTGACCTTAGGGCTACATAGTTCGTGAGAATGGTTACCATTAATGATCTATATAAGTCGCAATTAAAATAAATAAAATAACTTCTCTTCTCTTGGCTGCAACATGTATTTCAAAAATTAAAAATACGTATTAAAGATTAATTTAGAACCCCAAAAATCCAAATTTTAAGGATAAAGGGAAAAAAAAAATCAACTTTTTATTTTGCCAGGGTTTAAAAAAATAAAACAATAAAGCTTTCAAGAAATGGGTAAAGTTATCATCCTAAAAGAAAACATTTTAAAAAATACCTTATATAAATTTAAGCATTTTGGGAGAACATGCTTTACCTTAAATAGGTCTCTTGAGTCCTTTTCAAGTTTAACTCTAAACTCTGAGAGAGAAAAGGACACTAGGCAATTTTTCTAAATAAATAATCCATTTTCTTTTCTTCCTCAAATTATTTTTAAAACATTGCTTACTGAAAATGGAAAGTGGTTTAAAAGTCAAAGAAAGAAATTTAAAATAGCTTTTCTCTCGGGCCTCTTGAATTTGTGCATTTTTTCTCATTAATTCCAGTACCTTCTAATAAGTTCAAAAGAAGATTTTAAAATTTAAGAAATAGCTACCTGGCCGTTATTAACTCTTTAAATCTAGGAAAAGGGTCTATAATGAAAATCATTAATACTTGAGTAGCTGGTTAATTGATAAAATATTATACTGTAGTATCATAAAAATATTCTTCTATATTTTCCTAGCTTGTATATTCTAATTTTTTTATTTTTTATTTGAACACCAAAATTCCTCGAGTTAATTTAAATTGTCCGAGACCTAACTCCATCTTGCCCACGGGGCTTGGAGTAGTTGGTAGCGTGTCTACCTTCTATACCGAACTCCGCGACGGGTTCGGACCCCAGGCAGTCCGATAATTTTATTTAAGGCATTTAAATATTCAAATGCCTTAAATAAAAATGCCTGGACCCCAATATGTATAATAATAATTAACTGATATCGTTTAAAGTCTTAAATGGCCTAAGTTGCCGAAAAGACTCGTGTGAATGAGTGTGTGAATGTGAGTGTGAATGAGAAAAGTGTGAATGTTTTTTTATAAAAAAAAAAAAAAAACTCCATCTTGCATGTCCCTGTTTGAACATTATATAAACTCATAAATGCAAACAGGAAATTAGCCAAAAATCACAAATTACCATTTAATGAATATTAAAATAAAAATAATTATTTTGAAAATTAATCATCATAATATCAAATTGAATATCCCATAAATATAATAGATCTTTGATGCAGCGGATTATAAATTTCATTCCTTAACTTTGTGTCCAAATCAATTTCGAAATAATAGAATAATTAATTTCCGTCCAAGGAAAGGCTTAGAACAATGAATCGAGTTAATCCATAGGATAATCCAAAATTCATAATGGAAATCATTAACAATCAAGGGGGGATGGGGCTGGAAGGGTGAAGGGGGCCGCACAGCATATTGGAATCAGAGACAAGCAAAATAAACCTTATTATTACAAAATGTTCGTTTTGCATTTTGTTGACTGACGTGAATGAATTAATTTCACTATGAATTCCTAAAGGAATAGAATGAATCCATCCATTGCTATTTATGTCGATGAGAATGTAAATGTATGTGCAAATGTGATTGATTAATTTCTCACATGATAATAAATAAAATTTAAATAAAATAATTTTCTAGTTCATAAGAGAATGGTCTTCGTTCTGTGGACAGGCCGAAATTTTTTAAGGGAATTGGAAAATTAATTTAGCCCTCGGGGTTTGGCGTAGAGGTTAGCGTGCTAACCTCGTATACCAAACGTCGCGGGTCCGGACCCCAGGCAGTCCGATAATTTTATTTAAGCCATTTATTTGGATACCAAAAAAGTGTGAGTGTTTAAAAAAAATTAATATTACTGGATTGTTGGCCTTTCATTAGGTTTGGTGCATGCCTGGGGATGTGGTATCGAAAAAAAGTATCGATACTTATACTTGGTATCGAATCGGAAGGAACCAGTAGGTATCGAGTATTTTTTTAAAAGTTTTTTGACATCTTAGCTCTTTTATAATTTAAATGATACTTATTTGTCTCCACTCTCGAGGCACCAAAACTTTTCGGTATTAGGGAATTCAATTTAAAATAAAATAAACTATTCATTTGGATACCAAATAGTATAAATAAACTTGCCGAAAAGGCTTGAAAAAAATTTTTATATTTGAATGAGTTTCATTCGATATTCGCAATCAAGTACTCAAGTGCTTCTTCTTTCTTAGCCTTATTTCCGCAGTGTGCGGTCGGCGGAATGGGTTTTTTACGACCGGAAAAAATAGAACGGGCCGGCCCGTCGCACGGTCTGACGCCTGTTGAAAATATAGAAGGAAGGGACAGACATATAAAGAACAGGACTGCCAGTCCCAGCTCGGGTAGCTTAGTAAAGTATCGAGTAAAAAATGTACTAGTATAGGAACCAAAGTATCGATACTAGTATCAGTCAAATATTACATAAGCAGCCTAGAATTTGCTTATTTTTGATGTCAAGGAGAAGGGAAAAGAGGAAAAGTTGCTTACGTAAAATATTTTTAAAAAGAAAAGTGTTTTTCTCTATGTTTACATAACTAGGGGAGGGAGTTAACGAGTTGCTATTAATATTTTTGCCGACAAGAGGGAAGTTAGGCATGGGGTCTAAATGGCATAAGATGCCGAAAAAAGACCTTAAATAAATTTAAAAAAAGGCCGCCTAAAACAGTCAAAAATCTGCTTAATTAAAATATGAATGGCCCCCAAAGATTAAAATAATACAATTTTCTTTTCTGCTTTAAGAAAAAGCAACTTGTGGCTAATTTAATAAATCCTCTGAAGCACATTGTATATCAACCATGTAAAGAAAGTTCATGAGAAATTGATATAATTTCATTCAGTATTTTTGTAATTTAAAAAAAATGTTTGTAACTCACCTTGAAGTCGATATAACCATTTTTGTCCATGTCAAACGTGCGAAAAACATGGTCGCAGAATTCTTCGGCGTTTCCACTTGGAAAGAACATCTTATACATATCGACGAATTTTGCTGGTGTCAACCGGCCGTTAGGACAGTCTTGCTGCAAACAGAAGAGATAAAAAAACAATTTTTATTAATATTGTTTAATTTTTTGAGAGGGGAGGGAAGCTCCCCTTGAATTAAACTAAAAGAATTTATTTGAAGAAATAAAGTGGCTGTTGTATACAAACAATAAGGGAAAGCAACTTGAAAGGAGCAGGCAGCCGGTTATTAGTCTGAACTTTCATATATTATTGTCTAAAATAATTTAATTAATGTGATTCATTCAAGACACTTCTGTTCTCTCTTCATGACATCGTTTTGATATTCACTGATGTGTTTTAAAAAACCAAATGAATTCAAAGTCTTACTAGAACTTACTTAGATTTGATATTCAAAATATTATTTGTTTATTCATTGAGTATTTGTCGAGTGTGTGAGAAAAGGCTTTTATCCGTATATCTTATATGATAATACCTGCTAGGGGAGTGTTTTTATTTTATATAGTGAATAAAATAACAATAAATTATTTCACAAGTTGTATTACTTTGAATTTTATATATTCATGAGCTATTACATCTATAATCGAGTTTTGTGAGGGGTTTTCTAGGGCAGTTGCTCCAAAAGACTCGCAATCATCTTTTATTTTCATTTGTTTATATCATCACATAAAATGAATAATATATAAAGATAAACAAAAGAAAATTTATTATTTTCTATAAAAATATAAGTACATTTTACGTTTTTTAGGAGTTGAACATAAATCATAGAGATATTTTAAGATCTTCGGTATGTGAAACAGAGCCTATCTTCTTAAATCAATTGGTAGTCAATTCTTATTTAGAATTTTGAAATTATTATATCTTATTGTAATTATTTATGCGATGGAGGCACAAATAGAGGAACTTAAGATCTGATTTCAAATTCAATTGTAAGATGTAAGACGAGCTTAAGATCTAACAAGGAACACTTCTCAGAACTGAATCATGGATTTCGTTGATACTTACGTGATTTGAAGTCCTATATAAAACATTGAAAATCTCGCGTAAACTTGCTGCTAAGGCGCAGTCATAATGGCGCAGTGAGTGTAAACATGTTTTATGTCAATTTAAGACTTTGAATGCTTTGTTTGTATTTAGTTGATTAAAATGGTTAAAATCAAATCCTTTAAATGTTGTGAAGCTTATGTTTGATGAAATTTCATCTAAATTCAATGCTTCTTCATCTGTCAATGCAAAAGAAATCCAACTTAAGGACCAGCTTATAGGTATATTTATATTATATTAATTAACATATATTTTTTACAGCATTATCTCTATAATATGGGTCTAAAATGGCCTTAGATGCCGAAAAAAAAGCTTAAAAAAAAAAAAACCTATAAGCTGGTCCTTAAGTTGATTTCTTTTGCATTGACAAATGAAGAAGCATTGAATTTAGATGAAATTTCATCAAACATAAGCTTCACAACATTTAAAGGATTGATTTTAACCATTTTAATCAACTAAATACAAACAAAGCATTCAAAGGCTTAAATTGACATAAAACATGTTTACACTCACTGCGCCATTATGACTGCGCCTTAACAGCAAGTTTACGCGGGATTTTCAATGTTTCATATAGGACTTCAAATCACGTAAGTATCAACGAAATCCGTGATTCAGGTCTGAGAAGTGTTCCTTATAAGATGTGTTGGTGCAAATAGGCATAGATCATTAATAAATTTAATTTTTTTTATGAAGATATCTAAATTAAGTTAATCTCGTCATATTTAAAAAAAAAAAAAAACTGGATAGAATAGAGTTAAAAATGACTGAGTTAGATTGGTGGAAATATGACCTCAATCAATAGCCATTTGGCAATTAACAATGATGATATCAAGAACTGACAGGCACTCAGCAAGGGTTGGGGAATGGCTGATGGAAATTCACCGAAGAAGGCACCCCAGATTAAGTACATTCTTAAAAGTTTCATTAGTTTCAACAACTATTAGAGTTAGTGATTCAGGAAAGAAAAAAAAGACGATTTAGAATGATTGATGCCAGACGTTCCTGCCATGATTGTTCTTTAACTGTCTTATCAAATAGAAGGATCCAGGAGTGTCACTCGTCTTTTTTTTTTAAATAAACGCCGATAAGAAAGAATTTCCATCTATTTTAAACAAGGAAAAACGAGAAAGTAAAGAGCGAATAACATTTTTACTTTTTTCTCTTTTAAATTTGATATTTATAAAGCTAATTTAAAAACTATTTACTTTAATGAAATTGGAGAAGTCAATCAGACAGGATTACATTTACGTATAGGAAGATAGCTCAGTAAAGAGGCTTTTGGAAGCAGTTTGTTTCAAGAGGGATGGAGGTCACACCAGATTTTTTATTTAATTTTTCCTTTCGTCGGCTGCTTAGGGTTTTCTTGGACAATATACAGTATATTAACAGCTGAGGACCTTCCACATGCCTGTTACCTGGGGCCACCCAATTTCAGCAGCCTTTTGGCATTGCTTAACACTGTTGCTCTTCCGTCTTACCATCCCACCTCAACCCCTGGCCGATTTCTAAATTTAATTTTTAAATAAATAACAGATTTTATCGTTTATTGTTAAATAAATAAATCACATTGTTAAGTGATTCCACTTGATCGCCCTGTTATTTATTTTTGACCTGAACTTCAACTTGAAACCTTTCCAGGGGGAATTGTTTATGTTTTTGTTTTGTTTGGTAAGCTCTCAGGCTTTGGCTTTATCCGTTTGCTTGCCATTAAATTTGAGTATTAGAGAGAAAGCTATTAACAAAGGAAAACTACTAAAATATGCGAGTAAAATTCTAAATTTTTTATATTATTTTTGAGAAGATTAGTTGTTAATAAATTCAAAGAGTTTGTTTTTAGGATTCGAAGTAGAAGTGTCATGCATTTTTTTAGGGGATTGGTCTGAAATCTTTATTAACGATCGCTATACATCTGCCTGTCGGGTTGGCAACACGACAAGATCTCGGTAACCAGAGACGGAGACAAATGAAACTTGATACAAATTTAAATACGACAATCTGTCACCTTGTGAACTGTCAAAGAGAAAAGGGAAAAAGAAAAAAATTCAGATTTTAGAAAAAATAACAATAACAGTAATTATAAGGATTTAATTGTTTTTAAAATCAATCGAAAAGTAGGGTATAATTTAAACAAAGTTTATCGTTCAGGACGGGAATTGAAACCACTGACTTAGTCATCATAAAGACCTTTAGCTCTTATCTAAAGGACAGGGCTTTATTATTATCATTCATAAGCTGAAGGGTAGTTGCTGTTGA
>JAKCPI010017546.1:0-24166 GCA_023213315.1 Euborellia annulipes | reverse complement strand
TCATATCATAGGCCTATTGCAAAGTGCTTCAGTACAAGTACTCTTATGTGTTAAGGTTCTCTACAAATTTTTATATGTATATTCTTTTGTATTTTGTTTGTATTTATGGTATAACCGAGGAGTCAAACAGAAATAAAAAAAAAGTACTCTTTGGTCGATTTTGTTCAAAAGCCTCGTGTCACGTGGCATGGGGTGTCATTATATTTTGTTATCATGGCATCTACTTTTTCTAAGAAGTACAAGTGGGCTTCTAACAAGCCAATTGTAGAGAAAAATAAAAAAATTGATGCAGCAGTAAAGTACTTAGTACTATTTGGTCGATGGGGTCAATTCCTGCCCATGCTTGGGACATGAATACTTAGCTAAGTATAAAATTTGTGAATCGAGTTCATTCCTTATTGAGTTATTTAATTTAATCCCATTTTTGATATTTCAGTTGAAATTCATTCAGATGAAGGTGAAAATGACGTCAAATTCAAGCTAAAGGGAATCGCCCCACTCCTTTTAATGGCAATTTCAAGAAAAGCAATAAAAAAAGCAGGCATTTTAAAAGCAATAAAATCTCTTTCAGAGAAATTTACATAAACATTATGTTTTGATATTTTAACTGGAATCAATCTTCTTGAAATTTAATATTTTTTCACAATAAATTAAATTTATTTCAAAGAAAATATCAAAAAATGTGGGTTATTGGGAATTACTCAAAAACGAAAAAACTCGATACTCAGAGTCTTATCCTTAAGCCAAGTACCTACTGTGCAAGTATTTCAAGAAAATTCAATCATATCGGCCAAAGTATTTAGTACTTTACTGATGTATTTTTCCAGTTTTTTTTCGATTTCCTAAATTTCATTCTCTAACGTTGCTTTGATTAATTCAAAAATCAATTATTTTTTAGATACTCTTTAAAAAAGTAGCTTATGCCAAAGTAAAACTTTACGTGAAAATAGTTTAAAGTACACTTTACGCTGCGATTCAACCCAGGAGGAAGGGGAGGGGTTGATCCTTCAGGAAGCCCTGGCGAATATTATTCTGAGGAAGGGGGCATATATCGCACAGATCTTCGGTGTACCTTTTTGATCAATGTTAAGATGACGAAAGACTTAAAAAATATACACACATGATTTGTAAGACTAACCCATCATGTTAAAAGGTCTCATACCTAAAAAAATACTCTATAGGCTACTTACTGGTATCGATACGATACCAAGTACAAGTATCGATACTTTTTTTTCGATACCACATCTCTAGCTGCAACTCACCAAATAAGAAGAGGCGAGTGAGTCTATAAAATACAGCAAAGATGTGATAATGTAAACAAAAAAACCATTATGTAGAAAAAGAGCAATTTAAAGGAAATAAGAGAAAAAAATTAATTTGGAAAAGTCGAGTTCTGGAGACTAATTGTTTTTGACTAAGCGCATATCGAACAGCAACCAAAGAGGAGGCTTTAATTAGATCCTGGTGGCCTCAGCGAAAAACAAAAATCGCTGAACATGCAAGTAGCCATGAATGTAACGGCATAAATCTCCTCTTTTTATTTTATCCCCCCTTGTAGCCTTAAAAAAGAAAAATTATCGCTTCAGATAAATACAAGAAACAAAATTCTAAATAAAAATGATTTTAAAGTCAAAGGCCCTTTAGAAGGAAGGTTATAATTGGAAAATCTATTATATCGTCTAGCCGAAAAAAAAAGAACAATAAAGAGCTAGAGAGAGTATTCTAAATTTGAATTGGAGGTTTTTTTGTCCAATGAAAGATTAAATCGGATAGAATCAATAAATTGTCTGGTTTTTTTTCTTCCTACGATAGCAAAGTAGAAACATGCGATGATTTAATCTATATTAGTATATTCATAGTGTAAAAAAAAAAAAAAACAAGGAATTATTTTTGGAAAATATACAATATCAAGGTGAAATGCAAAGAAAAGACATTTAATCAAATTTTCATAGAGAGAGAAATAAACAACTGATTTCATTGAATCGATAGGGATCTCTTCGTGACCGGTCCACCCTGTATGCATTCATGTATTTATTATGTGCATATATAGGGTGGCCGTTTTTTTAACGAGAACCTTATAACAAGAATCAGATAACATCAGGCGCCTGTTTGGTTTGTCAGCGAAATAAACACACCACACCAGCCCTCGTCGTCCTGATTCTTGATTACAGAGAATCACCTTTGATGAAACGAGGCAGGGACAACTCGCCTTTTGTTTAGAGAAAGATAGAGAAGATAGATAGCTAGTAACTATAGCTCTAGTCCAACCTAAAATTGAAGTAAATAATAAAATTACTATAGGAGAAATTAAAAACAATGAAATGCATCCATTTCCAAATAAAAAAATTTGTCCCTCCTCCCTCTCTAGAAAATTTTCTTAGAGGGACTATGGTTATTAATTAAATAACGTCTCGAGCTCTATAAATAATAAAACAACGGGAAAGGAGCAGGAACAGCCAAAAAATATAAAGCCTCTGATTTTTACAAATTAACGAGACCTTTCGGGAAAATTTTATTATCCCATCATCAGTCCTTCCTTGTTTAGGTCTCAGAGTTGATCATATGGTCTGCTGATAATCATAGTTAGTGGCTTGGAGAAAGTCCGAAAATTCAATTTTTGAGTTAAGCCTAGCAAACGTTGTTAGAACGTCTTATCTTTTGAGTGGCAAAGTGGCGGAAATATATTTCCATTCTTTGCTATTGATTCTGGTCTATTCATTTGTTGCCAGGTCAAAAGTATATTTATAAAACTTTCAAACGCCTTTTTCTCGAATTGTTGAATTTCGGACTTTCGCCTCTCAGCATTCTCAGCAGGCGATATGAGCACAATAAAGTGTGAAAATCGGAGGCTTTATATTTTTTGGCTGCTTCTGCCCTTTTTTGTATAAATAGTCTTTGACTAATGATTTAGAAAAATAAATAAATATAAAAAATAGTTCAGGGAGGTGGTGTTTTTTTTAGAAAGGTTTTTTCAAAGGGATTTTACAGTTTTTACAAAATTTATGATGAAAAATCTCTCGATTTGATGATGTGATTAAATTAAAATAAATTAAGTGGTAAATTTAGAAAAAATTTGGAACAAGGACCCTGACCCTAGCACAAGAAACGAAACCTATAGGCCTACCTCTGCGCACAACCCAGAGGCAGTGTCAATTTAAAATATAAAAAGATGAGATGTAGTGTAATCTGGAGAAATTAAATAAGTTATTTTAATTACCGACGTTTCGGCTGTGACCATAGGGCTACATAGTTCATGAGAAAGGTTACCATTTTTTATTTATATAAAAAAAAATTTTATTATATATTATATATATAAAATCCATTATCATAATTAAAAATAAATAATTAGATAATTAATAATTAATATATTTAAGAATTAAATATAATAATATTCATATTTTAAAAAAAAAAAAAAAGATAAAATAAATAGAAATCGTGATGCCCCTGGACCACACCTCCTTCCTAATGGGGGGGGGGGGGGGGGCGGCGCAGCAAAAAAAAAAAAAAGGAAAAGAGGAGGAAGGCCACTCTCCACACAAACAAACACACACTTTTGTGTTGTGTCCTATCCCCACCCCCTCCCCTCTCCAAAATATGAACCTCCCCTCCAACCTTAACACTTTAACACTTGCAAAAAAAACCCAACACCCCAAAAAAAAAATTCCCCGCCGCCAGCAAGGGAAGCAAGGGGCCCAGCCCCCCCCCAACAGGGAGGCCGCCCGCGGGGGGGGAGCGCGACTAGTGATCTATATAAGTCGCAATTGAATTAAATAAAATAACTTCTCTTCTCTTGGATGCAATGTTTTTCAAAATTAAAAATACGTACTCAAGATTAATTTAGAACCCCAAAAATCCAAATTTTAAGGATAAAGGTAAATTTTTTTAACAATATCCACTATACAGTCATTTATTCGACTTTTTTTGAAAAAAAAATCAACTTTTATTTTGCCAGGGTTTAAAAAATAAAACAATAAAGCTTTTAAGAAAGGGGTAAAGTTATCATCCAAAAAGAAAACATTTTAAAAATACCTTATATAAATTTAAGCATTTTGGGAGAACATGCTTTACCTTAAATAGGTCTCTTGAGTCCTTTTCAAGTTTAACTCTAAACTCTGAGAGAGAAAAGGACACTAGGCAATTTTTCTAAATAAATAATCCATTTTCTTTTCTTCCTCAAATTGTTTTTAAAACATTGCTTACTGAAATTGGAGAGTGGTTTAAAAGTCAAAGAAAGAAATTTAAAATAGCTTTTCTCTCGGGCCTCTTGAATTTGTGCATTTTTTCTCATTAATTCCAGTATCTTCTAATAAGTTGAAAAGAAGGTTTTAAAATTTAAGAAATAGCTACCTGGCCGTTATTAACTCTTTAAATCTAGGAAAAGGGTCTATAATGAAAATCATTAATACTTACTAACTAGTAGCTGGTTAATTGATAAAATATTAAACTGTAGTATCATTCTTTAAATACTTTAAGAAAAATGGAAATATAAAGATTTTTACTAGCTTGTTCTATATTCTAATTTTTACTTTCTCTTACCTATGTATATATGTAATATATATATAGAGAGAAAGTATTGGATTCATGTCAAAAATTCGATGTCGAGATTTTGATGGATCTTCACGTTTTGAGGTCCCCTGAATCCAAAAAAAGTGGTTTTCGCGACATGGTCTGTCTGTGTGTGTGTGTGTGTGTCTGTGTGTGTGTGTGTGTGTGTCTGTGAACAAAATATCTCAAGAACGAAAAGAGCTAGGAAGTTGAAATTTTATATTTAAGTTAGGCACCTCCATGGGACGTGACACGAAGCTTTTGAACAAAATCGACCCAAAAGTACTAGCACTTTACTGATTCACTTTTTCAGTTTTTTTCGATTTTCTCAAAATTTGCTCCAACGATTTTTTTTTAAATTCAAAAATCAATTATTTTTTAGATTCTCTATAAAATGTATATTCTCATTTTGTGATTGAAATCTTCTGAAGACCACTTTACTCTTGTACTCCATAGAAAAGATAGGAGAAATGGTTGCCATGGTATCAAAATATAAATATTTTCCCATACTTTTCCCATACTTATAAATTTTACATCTTGAATTCAATTGTACCCCCTACTGTCGGAAACTAAATACATGTCGACACAAAAAATCTGGTGTGACAAGCACAGTACACAACTTTCGATTAGCGAAGGTAAGAGAAAGTTGTGTGCTGTGCGCCAGTCACACCAGATTTTTTATTTGCAAACCAAAAGTCCCTCGAATTAATTTAAATTGTTCGAGACCTTACTCCATCTTGCATGTCCCTGTTTGAACATTATATAAACTCATAAATGCAAACAGGAAATTAGCCAAAAATCACAAATTACCATTTGATGAATATTAAAATAAAAATAATTATTTTGAAAATTAATCATCATAATCTCAAATTGAATATCCCATAAATATAATAGATCTTTGATGCAGCGGATTATAAATTTCATGCCTTAACTTTGTGTCCAAATCAATTTCGAAATAATAGAATAATTAATTTCCGTCCAAGGAAAGGCTTAGAACAATGAATCGAGTTAATCCATAGGATAATCCAAAATTCATAATGGAAATCATTAACAATCAAGGGGGATGGGGCTGGAAGGGTGAAGGGGGCCGCACAGCATATTGGAATCAGAGACAAGCAAAATAAACCTTATTATTACAAAATGTTCGTTTTGCATTTTGTTGACTGACGTGAATGAATTAATTTCACTATGAATTCCTAAAGGAATAGAATGAATCCATCCATTGCTATTTATGTCGATGAGAATGTAAATGTATGTGCAAATGTGATTGATTAATTTCTCGCATGATAAATAAAATTTAAATAAAATAATTTTCATAAGAGAATGGTCTTCGTTCTGTGGACAGGCCGAATTTTTTTTTTAAGGGGAATTGGAAAATTAATTTATTGGATTGTTAATCTTTTTAGTAGGTTTGGTGCATGCCTGGGGATGTGGTATCGAAAAAAAAGTATCAATACTTATACTCGGTATCGTATCGAAAGGAACCAGTAGGTATCGAGTTAAAGTTTTTTGACATCTTAGCTCTTTTATAATTTAAACGATACTTATTTGGCTCCACTGCCATTCGCGTCACAACTCTCCGGTATTAGGGAATTCAATTTAAAATAAAATAAACTATTCATTTGGATTGCCAAATAGTATAAATAAACTTGCCAGAAAAGGCTTGAAAAAAATTTTTCATATTTGAAGAGTTTCATTAGATATTCTCAAATCGAAGTGCTCAAGTGCTACTTCTGTCTTAGCCTTGTTCTACACAGGTACTTGGTCAACTGAATGGTTTTTTGCGACCGGGAAAAAATAGAGCAGGCCCGCCTATCGACGGTCACGACATCTGTTGAAAATGTAGAAGGAAGGGACAGACATATATAAGAACAGTAGGACTTCCCAGTCCCAGCTCGGGTACATCGTGGTCCCATCCACTACCCACCATCTGGGCCCCTAGCAAAAGTACTCATATCAGTAAAGTATCAGAGTAAAAAATGTACTAGTATAGGAACTAAAGTATCGATACTAGTAGTACCAGTCCAAAATATTACATAAAAGCAGTCTAGAATTTGCTTATTTTTGATATCAAGGGGGAGGGAAAAGAAGGGAAAAGTTGCTTACGTAAAATATTTTTAAAAGAAAAGTGTTTTCTCTATGTTTACATAGCTAGGGGGAGGGAGTTAACGAGTTGCTATTAATATTTTTGCCGACAAGAGGGAAGATTAGGCATAGGGTCTAAATGGCATAAGATGCCAAAAAAAGACCTTAAATAGAAGTTTTAAAAAGGCCCCTAAAACAGTAAAAAATCTGCTTAATTAAAATATGAATGGCCCCCAAAGATTAAAATAATACAATTTTCTTTTCTGCTTTAAGAAAAAGCAACTTGTGGCTAATTTAATAAATTCTCTGAAGCACATTGTATATCATTCATGTAAAGAAAGTTCATGAGAAATTGATATAATCTCATTCGGTATTCTTGTAATTTAAAAAAAATGTTTGTAACTCACCTTGAAGTCGATATAACCATTTTTGTCCATGTCAAACGTGCGAAAGACATGGTCGCAGAATTCTTCGGCGTTTCCACTTGGAAAGAACATCTTATACATATCGACGAATTTTGCTGGTGTCAACCGGCCGTTAGGACAGTCTTGCTGCAAACAGAAGAGATAAAAACAATTTTTATTAATATTGTTTGATTTTTTGAGAGGGGGAGGGAAGCTCCCCTTGAATTAAACTAAAAGAATTTATTTGAAGAAATAAAGTGGCTGTTGTATACAAACAATAAGGGAAAGCAACTTGAAAGGAGCAGGCAGCCGGTTATTAGTCTGAACTTTCATATATTATTGTCTAAAATAATTTAATTAATGTGATTCATTCAAGACACTTCTGTTCTCTCTCTTCATGACATCGTTTTGATATTCACTGATGTGTTTTAAAAAACCAAATGAATTCAAAGTTTTACTAGAACTTACTTAGATTTGATATTCAAAATATTATTTGTTTATTCATTGAGTATTTGTCGAGTGTGTGAGAAAAGGCTTTTATCCGTATATCTTATATGATAATACCTGCTAGGGGAGTGTTTTTATTTTATATAGTGAATAAAATAACAATAAATTATTTCACAAGTTGTATTACTTTGAATTTTATATATTCATGAGCTATTACATCTATAATCGAGTTTTGTGAGGCGTTTTCTAGGGCAGTTGCTCCAAAAAGACTCGCAATCATCTTTTATTTTCATTTGTTTATATCATCACATAAAATGAATAATATATAAAATAAACAAAAGAAAATTTATTATTTTCTATAAAAATATAAGTACATTTTACGTTTTTTAGGAGTTGAACATAAATCATACAGATATTTTAAGATCTTCGGTATGTGAAACAGAGCCTATCTTCTTAAATCAATTGGTAGTCAATTCTTATTTAGAATTTTGAAATTATTATATCTTATTGTTATTATTTATGCGATGGAGGCACAAATAGAGGAACTTAAGATCTGATTTCAAATTCAATTGTAAGATGTAAGACGAGCTTAAGATCTAACAAGGAACACTTCTCAGAACTGAATCATGGATTTCGTTGATACTTACGTGATTTGAAGTCCTATATAAAACATTGAAAATCTCGCGTAAACTTGCTGCTAAGGCGCAGTCATAATGGCGCAGTGAGTGTAAACATGTTTTATGTCAATTTAAGACTTTGAATGCTTTGTTTGTATTTAGTTGATTAAAATGGTTAAAATCAATCCTTTAAATGTTGTGAAGCTTATGTTTGATGAAATTTCATCTAAATTCAATGCTTCTTCATCTGTCAATGCAAAAGAAATCGAACTTAAGGGCCAGCTTATAGGTATTTTTATATTATATTAATTAACATATATTTTTTACAGCATTATCTCTATAATATGGGTCTAAAATGGCCTTAGATGCCGAAAAAAAAGCTTAAAAAAAAAAAAAAAACCTATAAGCTGGTCCTTAAGTTCGATTTCTTTTGCATTGACAGATGAAGAAGCATTGAATTTAGATGAAATTTCATCAAACATAAGCTTCACAACATTTAAAGGATTGATTTTAACCATTTTAATCAACTAAATACAAACAAAGCATTCAAAGGCTTAAATTGACATAAAACATGTTTACACTCACTGCGCCATTATGACTGCGCCTTAACAGCAAGTTTACGCGGGATTTTCAATGTTTCATATAGGACTTCAAATCACGTAAGTATCAACGAAATCCGTGATTCAGTTCTGAGAAGTGTTCCTTATAAGATGTGTTGGTGCAAATAGGCATAGATCATTAAATAAATTTGATTTTTTCTATGAAGATATCTAAATTAAGTTAATCTCGTCATATTAAAAAAAAAAAATGGATAGAATAGAGTTAAAAATGACTGAGTTAGATTGGTGGAAATATGACCTCAATCAATAGCCATTTGGCAATTAACAATGATGATATCAAGAACTGACAGGCACTCAGCAAGGGTTGGGGAATGGCTGATGGAAATTCACCGAAGAAGGCACCCCAGATTAAGTACATTCTTAAAAGTTTCATTAGTTTCAACAACTATTAGAGTTAGTGATTCAGGAAAGAAAAAAAAAGACGATTTAGAATGATTGATGCCAGACGTTCCTGCCATGATTGTTCTTTAACTGTCTTATCAAATAGAAGGATCCAGGAGTGTCACTCGTCTTTTTTTTTTAAATAAACGCCGATAAGAAAGAATTTCCATCTATTTTAAACAAGGAAAAACGAGAAAGTAAAGAGCGAATAACATTTTTACTTTTTTCTCTTTTAAATTTGATATTTATAAAGCTAATTTAAAAACTATTTACTTTAATGAAATTGGAGAAGTCAATCAGACAGGATTACATTTACGTATAGGAAGATAGCTCAGTAAAGAGGCTTTTGGAAGCAGTTTGTTTCAAGAGGGATGGAGGTCACACCAGATTTTTTATTTAATTTTTCCTTTCGTCGGCTGCTTAGGGTTTTCTTGGACAATATACAGTATATTAACAGCTGAGGACCTTCCACATGCTTGTTACCTGGGGCCACCCAATTTCAGCAGCCTTTTGGCATTGCTTAACACTGTTGCTCTTCCGTCTTACCATCCCACCTCAACCCCTGGCCGATTTCTAAATTTAATTTTTAAATAAATAACAGATTTTATCGTTTATTGTTAAATAAATAAATCACATTGTTAAGTGATTCCACTTGATCGCCCTGTTATTTATTTTTGACTTGAACTTCAACTTGAAACCTTTCCAGGGGGAATTGTTTATGTTTTTGTTTTGTTTGCAAGCTCTCAGGCTTTGGCTTTATCCGTTTGCTTGCCATTAAATTTGAGTATTAGAGAGAAAGCTATTAACAAAGGAAAACTACTAAAATATGCGAGTAAAATTTAAATTTTTTATTTTATTTTTTGAGAAGATTAGTTGTTAATAAATTCAAAGAGTTTGTTTTTAGGATTCGAAGTAGAAGTGTCATGCATTTTTTTAGGGGATTGGTCTGAAATCTTTATTAACGATCGCTATACATCTGCCTGTCGGGTTGGCAACACGACAAGATCTCGGTAACCAGAGACGGAGACAAATGAAACTTGATACAAATTTAAATACGACAATCTGTCACCTTGTGAACTGTCAAAGAGAAAAGGGAAAAAGAAAAAATTCAGATTTTAGAAAAAACAATAATAACAGTAATTATAAGGATTTAATTGTTTTTAAAATCAATCGAAAGTAGGTATAATTTAAACAAAGTTTATCGTTCAGGACGGGAATTGAACCACTGACTTTGTCATCATAAAGACCTTTAGCTCTGATCTAAAGGACAGGGCTTTATTATTATCATTCATAAGCTGAAGGGAAGTTGCTGTTGATGTTATGGAAGAGAGCAGGTACGAGTGTAGCAAATAAAGAGAGCATTTGGATGCCAAATGCCGAAAAGGAGACTTTTCGGACAAAATTTTATTCGTCCATCCTCAGTTAGTTTATAAGTCAACGAGGACTGAGGATGGACGAATGAAATTTTGTCCCGTCTCCTTTTCGCCATTTGGCATCCAAAGGCTCTCTTTATTTGCTGCAGCCCTACTTGCTCTCTTCATTCCATTATCATCATTTAAGCTATTACTAGGACGAGAAGTCACCCTAATCATTTTAATATTTTAATCAAATTGATGATATCTAATCCCCTAAGAAGCTCCAGCAAAGTTTGAAGTTATATGACGAAGAGGCTTATCCGATCAAAATCTGTCCATGGCAACTCAAATTAACACATTCCAAATTAAATTATGCTTTTCACCCTCTTTCACTGTAAAATTCTCAACATACTGAAAAAAAATTCCATGAATTACTAAAATTCTCAGAGATATTCAAATTCTTACTAAAATGTGATTAGGGCTTTAAAGGAGGTTTCCTACCCCAGATTTGGATTAATGATAGCTTAAAAATAACTACTCCCGGAAATTGTCTGCTTACTAAAAAAAACTCAGTACTTTCAGACAAACAGACAGAGATTGAAGAATAGAATCGGCCTTTTGAGTTAATAAATATAAATATGATAAAAGTGAATTATGGCTGTTGTACAGTATATTATTCTTAAGGAAAGGAGATATGCAGCCAAGAGAATATAGATATTGTATAAAATATTTTATAACATCCATGTGTATATTAAAACAACCTTTAGTCCCGAAGAAGGTCGCAATTGAGTTCGAAACGTCGACCAAAAGAATTTGAATTTCTTTTATATTCTCCTGGCTGCAGATCTCCTTTCCTTAAAAACAATATAAATATTAATCATTACTATATATAAATCGATAGCCATTCACTTCCGTTTTATGTGCCTGTTTACAACTCTCTCGCTGATTGGCCAGAGACAGAGGAAGTGGAGTCAGCGAGGGAAATTTAAAACTTCAAGTGAAGGCGGGCTCTCCCTTGTTATATAATATTAGGCACACATTTGAAGAGCGAATAATAAAAGCAAGCCCTGCAAAGTGATTGAGCTCTTCAATAATAAGTGCAATATTATATTAACATGGCTGACCCAAAGCCAAAACGCCAGCACGGGCTGAACTACATTAATGAAATTTAATGTTTTATTTTCTCAATTTAAAATAAAAATATGTTTAATATTGAGAGCTTTTCTATTGAAGATTGACAGATTAACAAATTATATTTAAAAATTTTTTATTTAACATATAAAAATCAAAGCGAGAGTAGATCAAAGTGATTCTGGGATTGAGGATTGAGTGAGGTGAATCGCACTCCCCTCCCCTTTCTAAAATTCATTTTCAACGACTGTAGTGGATAAGTTCTTGATAAATTGAAATCTATTTCTCTCTCTTTTTTTATTTATTTAAATAAATTCAAACTAGCTGACAAAGTTGAGATGACCCTTTGAAAAAAGGGATTGTTTTGATGACCTCCTATCAAACGTGAACAAACAATCTAATCCTTTGTGCCCGTTTGGCAGCCTTCCGAAAACCCACCTCCTCCCCTACGGGTGAAAAAAAAAACTGAAGAGAAATTCATGTTTTAGAAATGAAAGCATAAAGAATATAAAAAAATAAACTTGGGTTATGTAGCAGTATGTAGTTCAAAAAGGGGAGGATAAAAAATTAAACTGCTTGCTTTAGATAAAATCACAAATAAAGAGATGTCTGACATGTTTAAAAGAGATTTTTTATTTTAATAGAAATTTAATGCAAATTCAATTTGCCTGGATATCTTCATTTGAGTATAACTTCAAAAAAAAAAGACTCGAATTTTTAAAAATATTTAAGTGTGTTCGGACATTAAAGCACTTTATTAGATTAAAAGCTAATTTTTTAATATGTTATTAATCACTATCACATACGTATAAAATAAAATTTTGAAGCAGATCTGACCCAGGGTTATCGTGTAATTAATTATTAAAAAATTGAAATTTAACATGTAGTCTATGGGGAATGTCGACGTAACGCACACATATCGAATTATATAGCCACCTCTGCATTAGATACAAAAACAAAAAACTTACATTTTATCAATTCACTTCCGAGGAATACGTTAAAAATAAAATCAAAAGTTTCTGCCCAACGCTTTTAAAGATATTTTAACAAGAAAGTCAAAAAATTCTCCAAAATGACAGTCGCCAATATTTAAAAATAAGGAAGTCTCGAGAGTCAGACCAGCCTGGCAACGTCGCATAAAATAATTCTCTTTTCTAGCTGTCAGTTACATTTTTTTTCCATTTTACGATATTTTTTCTCGCAAATCGTCCATTGTATTTAAACTGATTTGCATTAATCATTGTAATATATTAAATAAAATAAAATTTAAGGCGTTTAAGATTTAAAATAAGTAGCTGATGAATGCAATGTTGCCAGTTCTATATTACGTGAAAAACTGCTCGAGTCAAAAGTCATTCATTTATTATTTTTGGTAATTAAATTATTAACTTAATCCAATTATAAACTATGATAGGTCACGACTAAATTATAATAAGGAATTTTGGCATTCAAATTTTTAATTTTATTAAAAAAAAAAATTTAGATTCTATTATGACTTACGAGGTACTGTCCCAACAACCTTAAATAAGAACTCATATTGATTGAAAGGAGACTCTCCTCTATAAAATTTGAAAAATTGCATTTTTGAGTTGGTGCCCAAGAGTCTTTTAAGAACAGTGGCGGATTAATGCAATTTTGTCGGGGGGAGGGGCGGTTTTTTTTTTTTTTTTTATTTAAGGACTTTGTGGGCATCTATGGCCATTTAGACCCATTTCCTATTTATTTAAATTGATTGGTAACAAATTCAACTAGAATTAAAGCCCGGAAATCATAATTTCTTTAAATTACTAGTTTTTATAACGTTGTGAATTTCTTCTCGGGGGGGGGGGGCGATCGCCCCCTCGCCCCCCCCTTTAATCCGCCCCTGTTTAAGAGAGGATCTTTCAGTAAAAGAAAGGAATTATAGTTATACCACCAGGTATCTCGATGTTGCTCTGAGACATTTAAGGGGGTAATTCCTCCCCACCCGAGATTTGAGAAAAATATATTTTTTTTTTGGAATTAAATTTTATTTTTAATTTAAAATTCTTAAAAATTAATACTTGAAAATTTGATTTATATACGATTTATATACGAGTATATTCTGGGTAAACAAGTACAGAATGCACCTTTAAATTACCGAAAGTAAGAAAAAATTGTGTGCTCTCCGACCAGTCACACCAGATTACCCCCCCCCCCCCTTTTGGATAAAAGTATTAAATTATGCAATATATATGACGAAAATATCAAGTAAATGGCTTCCATTTAAAGGTGAATCATGATTTCTACTGATGTAAAACAAATCTTGTTTTATTTTTGGAAGGAAATAGTGTAAATTCAAAAATTGGCCTCACAATAAAAACTAAATTTAATGTAAAAATGGTGTGACTGATTGCACCTCTTACCTTCGAAAATCGAAAGTTGCGTTCTGTGCTTGTCACACGAGATATATTTAGTCCAAAATGTAAAATTTTTTAAACAGAGAAAAATATTTATATTTTGTCACCATAGCATCCATTTCTCTTATCTTTCCTATGAAGTACAAGAGTAGTGTGCTTTAAATAATTTCAAGGGCAAAATGAGAATATACATTTTAAAGAGCATCTAAAAAATAATTGATTTTTGAATTTTAAACAAACTTGTTGGACAAAATAATCTCTATTTTCATATTCTCATGGTATAAATATATGAAAAAATTAAATTTCGAAAGATTCACAAACTTGTAGCACTTTAATAAAATTATTAATGCTAACCTAAGCATCGGGTAGGAATAAAAGAAGTATAAAACATTCTCTAAAAATTTATAGTCGAAAATTAAAATTATAAAATTATGATATAAATCAAATATAAATTTATATTTAATATTTATCTTGACCATAAAGAATGCTTCCAAGGGTCATTGCCCATCCAAACTTTTCTTATTAAAAATTAATGTTCTATAAAAATCATTTCATTGTTTTTATGAAATAATAAATTTTCGTATGAGATAATAAATAATTTTATGCAGTAAATCAAATTTAATTTCGTTTTTAAAAAATATAATTTCGTGGATTAAAGCCTTCACACTTCTTTTGAACGCATGAGACCTCTAATAGATATTCTGAGTGTGAAGAGATAGGCTCTATTGATTTCCAGTGATTTTCGAGATCGGCTCGCGGGCAGTGAGTGACTCTTCAAGTATTTATTTTTTATTTGCTTTATTTAATCCATCAACTTATTTTAATTCAGAAGGCTTTTTTTCTTACCTCTATATATGTTAATATATAGAGAAAGTATTGGATTCATGTCAAAAATTCGATGTCGATGTTGGATTCGATGTCGAATCCAAAAAAGTGTTTTTCGCGACATGGTCTGTCTGTGTGTCTGTGAACAAAATAACTCATGAACGGAAAGAGCTAGGAGGTTGAAATTTTATATTTGAGTTAGGCACCCTCCTGGGACGTGACACGAAGCTTTTGAACAAAATCGACCAAAGAATACTAGTAATTTACTCATGCACTTTTTCAGTTTTTTTCCGATTCTCTCAAAATTCGCTTCAACGATTTTGATTAAAATTCAAAAATCAATTATTTTTTAGATGCTCTTTAAAATGTATATTCTCATTTTGCCATTGAAATCTTCTGAAGACCACTTTACTCTTGTACTCCATAGAAAAGGATTACCGAAGGTAAGATATTGTTGTGTGCTGTGCGACCAGTCACACCAGATTTTTTTAACACACACTTTTTCCCATTCACACTTACATTCACACACGCATACATCATATCATCATCTTGAAATATTTTGTTCACAGAGACAGACATTTTGAGCGACCCACTTTTTAGGCCTTAAATCATGTATTCCCATCAATATCCGGACATTGAATTTTTGACACGAATGCAATACATTACCTAATACATCTCTAATTTATTAATATACAGGTAGGTAAGAGAAAGTAAAAAACATTTTTTTCCTTTTAGCTAGAGAGTAATAAACCAAACCATTTAATGATTGATATCTTGCAATTTATGATAGATCGGTATTTTTCAAACCAGAGACGAACGAGATGAGATGGAGAGAGAGAGAGACCTAATAGAATCCTAATGGAGTGCTCTGGAGAATGCAAGTCCCTGGAGAAACACTCGCATTGCAATCTAATTATGAAAGCTGTTTGAGAGATGAGGCGCAGATCAAAAGGTCCTTAGCACTGTTATTAATATTTGTTCTAGGGTTTCCTATCAATTTTAGATAAATTCGTATCGAGTTTGAATTAAGGTCGGAAATAATGAAAACGAAAGCGTTTTCACCTTCGGGATCAATTAAAAAGATTATAAAATGAACTATTATTACCTTTTTAAATGATTATAATCAATTTTATCTACGAATTTAAGGTAATTTTATAGAAAGTTCGATATTAAAAATAGCTATATTATTTCATAATAATAAAAATAAATATCAACATCGAATTTTTGACATGATTGCAATACTTTCTCTCTATATATTTCATATATGGACTCTATTATGCAATGGCGTGTCAAAGACCAAACATCGAGTTTTGAGAAAATCAACAATAAAGTTTTTTGTTTTCATTGGATTATATATAATTTTTCTTGTCAATTGTGCAAGTAACATTAAATATAAATTTTTTTAGGACATATTTCATAAAAAATACTATTAATTAAAGCATTTGAAACAATATTCCGTGCTTAACTCAATTTTGAATTTTTTGGTCTTTGACACACCATTGCATAACAGGGTCCATATAGAGTAAGGGAAAGTAAAAAGAGAGTACAGTAGTTGATTTTTAAATAGAGATAGAGGCCTGTGTCTTGATAATGAAGTTTCCAAATGGAAAGAATTATTGCTAATGTTTAATATTCAATAAATATTAGCCTTTCATGCACTATTTAATTAAGAAAATTTTGATTTCGTGAGGGCATCATTTTTTTATTTTATGAATTTAGAGAGAAAAAAAAAAATTAAATTTAGCCATCTTGGTTTTTTCAGGATCGGCAGTTTTATTTTTAATGTTATCTAAAGGAAAGTACATGACTTGTATAGTAGAAAGTGAGAGAAATGCTCTTAGCTCGGGTAACTCGGCCATCCACATACAAGAAATGAGAAATGTTTGAAAATTCCACTCTTGTAGAATATATTTTTAACATCAAATAAAGTTTTATAAATTTCCTTAGTTTTTTCTAACTAAATTTAAACTAAAGTCCCTAGTTGAAACATGATTTAATTAGATAAATTAAATAATACATCATATTTTTATTTTTAATTTAATTTTAATCGATTATTTCAAATGTTAACGTTTCTCTGCACCGCCCATTACGAACGAAAATAAAATCCTCTAAACCTGAGTGACAATCCTAGGGAAGGCACGATCTTCTCCTATTTCAATAAAATTTATTTATTTAATTGTCATGACGTTAATATTTATCTACCCTTTGTTAACGTTTCAAAAGCTAATCGTCTTTCCGCATCGGTGTTACGTAATATTTGCAAAAAAAAAAATTCCTTTGGTAATTTCCCTGTTAATTATAAATTCATTCAACGTGTAAATACATGACCCCATTGTATTTAAATATTATCGGTTTGTTCTAAGGAAATAGAAATGTTCTTTTTAGCAATTCAATACATTGTTTCAAACTGCCCATCTAACAAGTAAGATATTTATTTGCTTCTTAGGTTTTATCCATAGACCAGAGTTAAGTCTCTTGAGCATCTTAGGCGATCCATATTTAAATTAATTACCAGCTAATGTAATTTAAATTAATTTTATCGGGCACAAAAGGAAATATGAGATTCAATTACAAAGCCAAATAAAGATAATTGAGTGGCCCGAAGGAATAAGCATGTGAGAAGTCCCTAGGTAGCCATCGCTAATAAATTATTAATAAATATACAGAGAAATTCTAAATCTTTAACCACCTGGTCTGGCAACAGAAGAGAGCAACAGTCACCACAATCGTTGCAGTTAAGTGATGCCAAGCGCGGCGAAAGCTCGGAATTGGAACCCTGAGTCACCAGAGTGTGGAACGTCCCTCGGTAGTCATGGGTACAATGTACAGCGAGCTCCACAATTAAGTCCCCACCTGATAGCTTTAGCCTTAAGTATATGGTTAATAGTGAAATAATTTTAAATTTGAAAAGGTAAAATAAAATCATATGTACCAGATTTTACGTTTTACCTTTTCAGACATTAAAATTATTTCACCATTTACCATATACTATACCATATATTTAAAGCTAAAGCTATCAGGTGGGGACTTAATTGTGGCGCTCACTGTACAATAAATAAAATTCTGGCCACAGTAGCCGAAAAGGGTTTTGGGGGGTAATTATTATCCTGTTATATTTAATTATATAATTTGAGATATAAATACGTTTAGATGCCACTGGATGGAGAATCGAATCCAATTCTCTACTCTCTATGACAATAGGTCTAATATTCAATTTAATTAAGCTCAAAATTGAAAAATTATCGATTCAATAATGTAAAGTTGTTCCTATTGTATTACAAGTCTATTTATAACTATGAAATGTTCCATTTAAATGAAGACTTGTATTGTATTAATAGCTAATATGGCAACTATATATGAATGGATTTGCCTCGTTGACCTTTACTCAAGAACAAAAAGGTCTCTAGTGACAAAATATTAGCTTTAATATAGGGCACATATAGCTATTTTTTTTATTTTTTTTTTTATTTAATTAAACTCCGTCTTATAGGCCACTAGTTCTAATTTTATATAGAGCTATATTATTAAAGAATATTAGAGTAGTCTGTAAATGTGTTTGTAGTGTAGGAAGGGGCGCCAGGTGGCTTATCAGCTTAGATCTCACCACGAAGTGACCTGATTGCGTGCACCTCATGAACCCTCCTTGATTTTTTATTCCCACCATTACAGTTTATATATACACAAGTACATCAAATAATTTTAGTCAAATTAAAAGTTCAAAATATCGATATTTTTTTTTTTTTTTTTTTTTTTTTTTTTGTTTAAAATGTTCTTCTATTATTTGGACCGTTTATTTTGAAAGTGGTGTAAGTCCAATTTCTATTGTTTCGAGTAAATGAAAGGTTTGCATATCTGTTAATTTAAAAATCTAGACAAATGATATGAAGTCGGTGAATGTTTCTACTTCTTTATCAATATCTAATTTAGTTATATACATTTGTTTTAGGCGAATTTGACTAAACTAATATATAATTACATTACTGCAAATGGACTTACACCACTTTCAAAATTAACCAACTGTAAACTTCGTTGAATTTCAATTTTGAAAAAACAAATATTACTCAAAATATACTTCATATTAATTCAATATTCTTTACAAATAATGACACGATATAAAATAGGAGTAGTATTTTTAATTTTAGACGTTAATTACATTTTTAAAATTACAAGATATTAGTAGCATAATATTTACTTATGCTCTGCAGAGGGAAGTGTTTTGAAAAATTCATGATACACCGGAGGTATTTAAGTTCATAACTACTTGATTTATTATATTAATAAGTAACCTAATCTCGTAACCAGCGTCATTTCAACTTTTTCTTGGAGGGGGGGGCAACCTTTTTTTTCAATTTCTCACTTCAATTTTCTTACAAATAGGGATTTCAAATTTGGCCAAAGGTATTTAATTAAATTAATTTTTTAAATTTGTACAATTTCGTAGAAATTTTTATTTACGTAGAATAATACCTAGGGAGGAGGGGGGGAGGGCAAATACCCTTCCCCCCACAAATGACGCCCCTGCTAGTAATTCTTAACAAGTTTATAAACATGCACAATAACAGGCTACTAACAGGCAATCATCTGTTAAGCTACCTACCTCAAATTGGACTTACACCACTTTCATAATCAACGATTATGCAACTTCCTTTACCGACCAATTTTCAATTGTGCAAAACATGGGAATTTTTTAAGGAATTTGCCACTAGCTAGTTATAAATAGAAAATTTACATTAAATTAAGCATGAATTATGTGATATCTCAGATTTTTTAAAAATGGACTTACATCACTTTCAAAATAAACGGTCCATTTATTTATTTATTGATAAAAATTAAAATGTACATAAAGTCTAATGGTTCCTTATAGTGTACAACAATTACACTGGTCGACAAAAATGAACTTTTTTCTTTTACAAGAATAAAGAGATTCTAGAAGGATTTTTCATGCTGAATTCAAATATCATTTCAGTTTTGCCCCATCAGGCACAGTTTTAGAGATAAACTTAAAAGTATGCATATTATAATACATATAAATTTAAAGTTTAAGCCCAATCGGGGGTCATTTAGACGTGCTAAAAGTTTAGATAAATCGGTGACCACAAACTTTTAGGATTATGAGACCTTTTTATTGTAAATTTTTATAGATAATTCATTCCCCCAGGGTAAATCTTCAATTGGTGGAACATTAACAATTAAATTAATAAATGATAAAATTAATGATTCTAAAGCCCTCGGGCTTGGTGTAGTTGGTAGCGCGCCTGCCTTGTATACCAAGGGTCGAGGGTTCGGATCCCAGGCAGTCCGATGATTTTACTTAAGCCATTTGGATACCAAATGGCTTAAATAAAAATGCCTGGACCCCAAAATATATATATTCATAATAACGGTTATCGTATAAAGTCTTATATGGCCATGGGCGTAGCCAGGGGAAGGCAGGGGGCCTTTGCCCCCCCCCCTGGTTTGTCCTAAAAATTAAAAAAAAAAAAAATATATATATATTTTTTCCATTGAGAATTTTTTTTAACGCCCCAATCCACTACATTAATTTAATTTTTTTTTATTTAAATAAATAAATAATTAATAATCTATGTATATACATATTAATTGCAAACCTCCCCCCTCTCGCCCTAACGAGGGGTTGCCCCCCCCCTAACAAGATGTCTGGCTACGCCCATGTATATGGCCTAAGTTGCCAAAAAGACTGTGGGAATGTGTGCGTGAATGGGAAAAAAAAGTGTGTGTATAAAAAAAAAAAAAAAAATGATTCTAAAAACTGAATCATATGTGAATTTCTTTCTCTTCTTTTATGATTAAAAAAAAAAAAAGTTTGAAGGAAAATTAGAATTTGAAAGGTTTTTCAAGATTGAATCGACAAACTGCTTATAAATAAATGTCAAAGAAATAGAGAGAGAGAGAGAGAGATGTCAAATAGTTTGACCCATTTGACTTGCAAGAGATTTAGAGGGAGAGAGGGCCAACCACAACCTCAGTCTGATTACAATTTCATGAAGTGATGATCCCCTTCCTTCCTCAGGATACAAGTCAACTCACACATACATAGAGAGAGACAGACAGGAATAACCATTTGATTTCTAGTCTCTGCTCTCTTGACCCATCTTAATAAACCTATTCGTACATTTTAATCCATTTATATAAGTATAAATATTAATCGCTGACGAAATTAAAGTTACTTTACAATCACAACTCTTTTTGGAAGTGCGCTTTTAAAAAAATTGCGTGTAGCCTAAAACCAGGTTTTATCCTGTTTTCATTATAGGCTAAATCTTAGGACTTAAATTTTATCAAATTGATGTCCCAGTATTTTGTGTAGTAGTGAAAGAAGAGAGAAGAGCAAAGCTTTTTGTAATTTCTTCTCCAATCCTTAAATAATCAAATAAATTCACATTTCGTGGAATGTCTTGAGAAAAATTGGCTTGCCCCTTGACAATAACCAAATTTTATCTTCATAGCAGATAAGGGTTATTAGGTTCCCTTTCCTCAGACATAAAATGTGGCTGATTTATATATTCTTAAGGATAAAAGGAAACAAATTTCACAAATTGACACATTTACATACAGAACGAAAGGGCAGAAATGTTTATTATTGAGCCCTAAGTCCTATTTTTTAACTTTTTTTTGGTGAATGTTCTATTATATTTAAATAAATATGAAAAATAGGAACAAGTGTATTTCGTGTTGATGATATGCAGCTTGAAATATGAATTAATGAATAACACGGCTAAATAATTTGAATTCAAAACCCTCCAAGTTTTAGATTGTAAACATGCTAACAAGCAACTCTAACCCAACTCAGGCAACAAGTTAGAATAGGGAATTACAAAAATAAACTCACTGTGTGGTCGAGTCGACTTTATTCAAAGTTAATTAAAATTTATTAAAATAAAACAATAATATCCTTATCTTTTAATAAAAGCTTTAGATTAAAGGTTATAATCAGAGTAATAAATTATTATTTATTGAAAATGGATCTGAATATGAAAATAAAATAATGTATATTATTATTTTTATTGTATTTAATCTATATCCTGTTTTCTAATTATCTTTGCAACAAAGAAATAAAGAAGAATATTTACATATAGATAATATAATTTCTACTACGATTTGTAATGCGGGAAATTCTGAATTTGTCTCTTACTAGGGAGGGCTTCCTTAAGGGGGTCCGGGAGCGAAGGTGTTACGCATGTTTTTCCCGATAAGAGGGCGTTGTGTGTCATAAAAAGTATGCCCAAAATATCAAGTAATTCAAAAATTTGCCAAGAGATGTCAGCATGGTAACTAATATTATTCTATTAATGCATTTTTTCATTGATAAAACAATAAATACTTTATAGATTTTTAGATTATGTATCTTTTATAAAAGCATAAAAATATATAAATATAGGCCAGATATAGGCTAATACTATATCGTCTGTTAAACTAGCCGGCCATCTATTGCAAGAATGCTGAACTAATTCGACAGTTGGTTTTTAAATAAATCATCTAAGCTTATTTTAAAAATTTCTTAATTAATATGTGATTAATAATAACAATAAATTCATTTTTAAATTAAAAAAAAAAATTAAAGATTATTGGGACAGATTGTTTTTTTGTATTTGTTTGATAACAAAAAAATTAATTACGATAATTTTTTAATAAGTCATTAAAAAAATTATAGCTCGATGTCCCAATAATCTCTTATGAATTTAATTCATTTAAAAAAAAAACCGCATTGAAAAATTCCTTATAATAGTTTAGTTTTTACTTTCTCTTACCTATGTATATATGTAATATATACGTATATAGAGAGAAAGTATTGGTTTCATGCCCCTTAAGGCCGATATCTTAACAAAAAGTGGATTTTATTTCGTAAATAAAACCAATTCTGATTTAGGCACTATTAGAAATTGTTCAGTACTTATAAATATCGATGAGAATTTAATTAAATTTTACTATCATGAAATACATAAAAAAAATAATTGGAATTTTTGGAGTTGTTAAAAATAAAATGAAGATATTAATTATCAGCAAGTTGGGGGTTAGGAGGCTGATAGAACTCGGTTGTTCGATGTTAAATCCCCCATATCAAGTGATCGTTAGGGCATTAGTGTAGGTGAATGATGGTTGTACTCGAATAACATGCACTAATGCACCAGTTGCTTGAATTAATATCCGGTTCACAGGGACACAAGAAGGGTCTCGCTGTGTTAACGAGCTTCCAAACCTGAGCCACCCCAAAGGGCGGGTTGGGAGGGAGAGGACATGGCATCAAGACATTAACACTGAGCTATTTTACACAAAGTATGTGATCTAATCGGGGAAATTGCCAAGGACCGATGTTCATATCTCGTACTTTGCCTATATATTTATATAATGAATTGTAAAAGCAAAAAAATTTCATGGCTTATATTGCATACATTTTCAATAATTTCAAATTCAAATGAATTTCTTGAAAAATAAAATTTATTTAATACTTATTTATATAGCTGGTACTGTAATCTACTATTTAATTAAAATGTGACCGTCCACATGAAAAGGTACCAAATCTTTTTGGGGTCAAAATTGAATTTTTATGCTTTCTGTACAGAACACATCCTGCTGAGCAAGCCTGTCTTTTAAAAAAATTTTTTAATCATTTTTTGTTTGGAATATATGAATTTTTAAAATTTTGGATATGAAAAATCTAGTTTTGAGAAAAATAAGTTTAAAGTCTTGTTTTTTCAAATTTTTTATATAAAATATATCGATTGTGAAGAATTGAATATTTCATCATATAAGATGAAGAACTAAAGAATCGGAATCAGTAATGTAAAAAAAAAATCGATTTTTTTGAACTTGTTTTAATCGGCTCTCCTGAAAATTTAGCCCAATTAAGATTTAGTACCTTTTCATGTGGACGGTCACAAATAATCTTATTGATATAATTATTAATTTAAATAACCGACAAAGCTGTGGTCCAGTGGTTACACCCTAACTTTTGTTGGCTATTTAATTAATAAATATTAATTGAATGATTTTTCTTCACGGATCTGTTCGTGATTATATAATATCTTAAATATTATGTAGGAGGAAGGGGTGCAAATATGGAAATCCTGCTTTATTTTTTGTTATAATTAGTTTGTTTACCAATGGAATTTTTCTAAATCCTAGAAATAACTTCTAAAATTTGGTTATAAACAATAACAGCTTTTGGGTTAAAACTATGCTACCTTGTGTAAGCTAGGAATTTACTTGATTGCACCAGATTGTAGCGTATTTTTTGCTTAACAATAACTACCTAAGCTCTATGAATAGGTGGGTAGAATAAGTGATTAAATATTTTTTTTAAAGCTTAGTACAAACGTTTGAAAAATCTAAAAAACTTCAGACAACTTCACAGACAAT
>JAKCPI010017545.1:0-14357 GCA_023213315.1 Euborellia annulipes | reverse complement strand
TCTCATACCTCATGTCACTTTAAAATTTTGAAAATAATTCAAAAAACTTTCGTATGAATATTCAATAACTATAATATTAAATAACTCTATTAAAATTTTCAGATTATTTTCAAAAAAATAATAAAGTTTTGAAGGATGAAAAATGGAAAAAAAGAAAAAGCATGAATTATTTAATAACAGAAAAATTAAAGCGAATATTTTTATTCTGCTTCTGATATATTCTAATATATTAAGGCGGAGGCGGATCCATAAAGTTTAGAATCAAAATTTCCTTTCGGAGTTTAAAATTAATAAAAATTAAAAAATTTATTCTAAAAAGATATAATGTAGGCTAAATAAAATTAAACAGTTTAATTATGGTTTATTTGTATAAAATTTCGGCTTCTACTTCTTCAGATATAATTTCCCTATAAAGTCATCTAAAATGAAGTAGATGATAGGATAAACTTTTATATCGGAATTGTACTTGAAGAAGAAAGTAAGTATATTGTATACAAATATAACCATTCTTACAACAGTGTTTATTAAAATTTAAAAATTAAATAGGTAAAAAAATTTTTAAATTGAAAAATAAAATTTTTAAAAATTCTTCCTCTTTAATGGATCCATCCCATGCAAGGACGAAGAAGTTAGGAGCGCATTTCGAGTTGAGAAAGTTTTTAAATTTTTCTGTATTATTTAGCAATGATAATTTGTCTACAGAATAATTTGGGAATTATTAAACCATTCTGCAGTTGATTGATTATAATCGATCAAATTAAGATATTTTTTAATAACTTTTAACCATTAGTTGAAATACAATATTAAACAGTTGATAGAATTTGGCTTTTTATTAAAATAAATATAAATATAGGTTAAAATCAATCATTTTACTCTAATTTTTTTCATTAATAAAAAATTGATTTCTTAACATCGCCCTTGCTGCCATTTTAAAATATAAAAATAAAGAGACTCAGATTAAAATTAAAAAAGTAATAATTTGAAGTAATTTTAATTGAAATATTGTATGTTAAGAATTAATTTATTGATATGTTTCTTTTGTTTTATAGCGATTTTTATTATCATTTCTAATATATGTATATACCTAATCTATCTATCGACACCTAATTTGGGAGTAAATACCTTAATTTTTCTCTATTCATCCATTAATCCATCCATCTATGCATGCATCCATCGCTCGAAGCGCTCGAAGAATTCTGAAAGAGAAGCCCTAAAAAACTAAAAACCCACCCTTTCCTCATGCCTAGCATCTAAAGGATTGCCGAAATGACAATCGGGCATTTACACACCTTAACTAACACATGACGACTCGAAGATCTCTCTCCCAAGTGAACCTGTAGTCAGTCCAACAGTGTGAGAAGTCCAGAAGTGTCCAGTAACCGATCCTAAAAGAAGGGAGAAAGGGGGGGAGAAAGACCTAATTGTGTGTCAAGAGGGTATATAGGTTAATTTTCATTTTCAATATTTGTTCTTATACCGGTATTTCAATAATATAAATTTGAAAATTTAATTTGAAAATGTTAATAGTTTTTTAATTTAATAAATAAAAAAGTAAAATAAAAATTTTAATTTAAAAAAAATGAAAATCATAACCTATATATTGTGTTTCCCAACTAATTGCAATTATATCAAGTGATGTTGTTTTTTTATAAAAAAAAAAAAGAAAACGTTTATTTATTTATTTATTATTACAATAGTTATTTTTTATTTTATAGAGGATAAAAAAACAACTTAACAAGGTACAATTGCAATTGAGAAAAAAAGATACAGAAATATTCTGTCAAATATTATGGTTCGGTCCGCCGAAAAATTAAAATTTTGTTACGATATTGTAAACAGATCACAAGATTACATGTTAGTTGTTTGTGCAAAATATTTTGTTACAATCCGACTTTGCCGCGAATGGAAAAAAAGTTGGGAATCACAGCCTGCCTGCATCATATTCTAAGTGTAAAATATAAATCTAAGCTAACTATTGCTAATATTGTATATTTGATATAAAAATATTTTGAATTTAATTAAATAATTTTGGAAGAGATTTTAATTAGAATACGAACGATATATGACTTTGTCTTTTGATCCAAGTTTTTGGTCTTTATTTAATTTTTTGATTTTATTTGATTTTTTTTTTTATTAAGTTATTTTGAATGTCAATTTTATGACTTAATGCAATATGATTCAATTTTTTTATAGAAAATTGTTTAATATTTTAATCTTTTTTGACTCATTTCACACAAGTTTGGTACCACTTTAAAATTTCCAGAGATAAATAAATACAAATAGATTTGTAGTAAAAAAAGTTGTTAGTAATAAGATAGTTATTTTTATGATGTATTTTTCCTATATTTAACAAATAAATTGCCAAAAGAAGAAAATATATCATCACAAGAGGCTTGAAACTATCGTTTAAAAGATTCAACTATTTATACTAAACCGTTTGACTATTTATTATTCTCTAGAAAAATTTACAAGAGGCCCAAATTGATGTAAAATTTGTCTAAGAAAAATCTGAGTCTCTTAAAATAAACGCTGGGCTTACTTTATTTTATTGCACCAAAAAAAGGGGGATCTCCTCGTCGATCTCAGGATGTTGACGAGATGAGGCTCGAAGAAGAAGAGGAAGAAACAGAAGTCTCTCGTAGAGTCTCGAAGTAGCTCTTACTCATCATCAAAATAACCGAGACGAGCAATGAATGAAAGTGGGATGCGACGGTGGTCTAGAATAAAAAAAAAAGTAATAATAATTTTAATAATAATAAGATTTTAAAAAAGTAAAAAGTGCTATTAGGCTATTTGGTTTCTTTACAAAGAGAATTCGATTAATAGAATATTTTCAATTCTTATTTACACTGGAGTCTTTTAGATCGACTCCTTTCAGGAACAGAAATTTTTGCTTGTTAACATCAGAGCCACCGAGAGATTTTCATTCATATAGGCTATTATCCACCTCCCCCCCCCCCATAAAACAATAAAATCTTTAAATTCGATATGATCTTCTATGAGCTTTAGAGAGAAAAGATTTTTGAAAATATTTTTCACTATCTTTTCTTCTTTATCCAGTAATGATATACTTTTTTATAATTTATTTAATTTAAAGTTTTTAATAAAAAAATAGTGTTTTAATTCATTTTCAAATTAAAAAATTAATTCTTTTTGTTTTATTAAGTGAATAAATAGGACTACTTTTATACTTGAAAGAATAACTAGCAAAGAATATTCGATGTTTTACTGGTCTGTATAATATAAAATAATTATATTTTTTTATAATAATACCTGGTACATATGAATTTAATAATTATATTGATTACATATCATAATCACCTCATGAAATAAATATATGAATAATAATTACCTGATGTTCTAGATGAGAAGAGAGAGAGAGAGAGAGAAAGAGAGAGATGCCTTCCATTTAGAATGTTATGCCTGGCTCGCCTGTGTGTGTGATGGCATCAGGCAGGAGGCGGCTGCAGCCGCCGCCCCTCCATGGGTCGAGTGGAGGGGAGGCTAATTGTCGGCCAGCGGAGGCGACAATACTAGACAACAATCAGAGATAAATTGATTTTTATTAATAAAAATATCAAGTGATAATACTTTGATACATCAATCCAAAATAAAAATATTAATAGTTGGTATGATAAAATAGCCCTCGGACCGGTGTAATGGCTAGCGTGCTGGCCAAGGGTTGCGGGTTCTGATCCCAGGCAGTCCGATGAATATTTTCTCTTATCTATATACATGTAAGTCAATATAGAGAGAAAGTATTTATCAAATATTTTTTGTATTTTTGTGGAAGGATGTGATTTATAAACGTTTAATCATTGACTAATAAAAATTTAATGTTTTATATTCTCTCGACTTTTCTTTATCTTCTAAACTGCATACAACAACTTAATTCATCTTTATAAATTTAATAATAATATAATTATTAATTGTGGCGTACCTGAGGAGACCAGTATTAATTAGTCCCTGCACTCTCCAAACTAAGCAGAATATTAAATTATTCATGATTTGGATTGATATTATAATAGTAATATTCATTGAGATATTAATAATGGTCAAAGAGAAATGAAAATATCAACCAGAATGATTTTTGCAATTTATTTATCTATTTATCTAGCGAGAAGCATGAAACTCACTCAAAACCAAGACAATCTCTTATATTTTATGAATATATAAAAAAAAGTAAAAAAAATAGGTATTTACCACTTTTTTCTGGGTTGAAAGGCGAAGAGATGCAGGGAGAGAAGCTTGTAGCCCGGCAGGCATCCACTCGAGTGAGAGGAAGAGACGCTTTGCGGCCTGAGGCGGGAGAGGGAGGGCGAAGGGAGCCGGAGTGGGGGGAAGGTAGTGGTGGGGAGAAGAGGGGGAGAGAGGGATGTTATTATTATCAATTGAATAACAATTAAATAGCATCGCAGATTTCAAAAAGACATCGGATTTTTGACATGAATCGAATACTTTCTCTCTATATATTTCATATATAAGTTAATATAAAAAATAATAATAGTAATAAATAAAACTCCCATAACTTATTAAGTATAACTAGCTGGATCGCCGTTTTCGGCGCTCTCCGCACTTAAATTCCATGAATGGAAGTCCATTTGATAGTTTTTACTTTCTTTTACCCTATAGATGAAATATATAAAGAACAAGAAAGTATTCGATTCATGTCAAACATTCGATGTCGGGATTTTGATGGATCTTCACGTTTTAAGGTCCTCTAAATCCAAAAAAAAGTGGTTTTCGCGACATGGTCTCTCTGTTTGTGTGTCAGTGAACAAAATATCTCAGGAACTAAAAGAGCTACGAGGTTGAAATTTTATATTTAAGTCAGTCACCCTCCCAAGGGGTGAAAATAAGCTTTTGAACAAAATCTTTAAAAAGTACTAGTACTTTCCTGAAGTACTTTTTCAGGTTTTTTGCGATTTTCTCAAAATTCGCTGCAACGATTTTGTTTAAAATTAATAAATGAACTATTTTAAAATGCTCTTTAAAAAGTATATCAGTGAAATTTTTCTTGGTGCTACGTGCAACTTAATATATCTGGACAGAAAAATTGTGTTGAGTTTTTACAAAGGAAAAAAAATCACTTAAATCTATTATATTAATATATAGTAAAATCTTTTAAAAGCAGAATAAAAAATCTGGTGTGACTGGCGCACAGCACACAACTTTCTCTTACCTTCGGTAGACGAAAGTTGTGTTCTGTGCTTGTCACACCAGATTTTTTGTGTCGACATGTATTTAATTTCCCACAGTCGGGTACAATTGAATTCAAGATGTAAATTTTTTTTTTTTTTAAACATTCACACTTTTTTCTCATTCACACTCATACTCACACACACATTCACACAGTCTTTTCGGCAACTCAGACCATTTAAGACTTTAGACGATAACCGTTGTATTGAAAATATCTATTGGGGGTTCAGGCATTTCTATTTAAGTCATCTATTATCCAAATGGCTTAAATAAAATCATCGGACTGCCTGGGTCCGAACCCGCGACGTTTGATATAGGAAGTAGGCACGCTACCTACTACGCCAAACTCGGGGGCATTTTTTTTAACATTCACACTTTTTCATTCACACTCACACTCACACACACATTCACACTGTCTTTTCGGCAGCTCAGGCCATATAAGACTTTACGATAACCGTTATTATAATAAATATTAGGGTCCAGGCATTTTATTTAAGCCATTGGGGGCATTTGTAAAATTTATAAACGTGGGAAAATATTTATATTTTGTTTCCATGGCAACCATTACTCCTATCTTTTCTATGGAATATAAGAGTAAAGTGGTCTTCAGAAGATTTCAATCAGAAAATGAGAATATAGATTTTATAGAGAATCTAAAAAAATAATTCATTTTTGAATTTTAAAAAAATCGTTGTAGCGAATTTTGAGAAAATCGAAAAAAACTGAAAAAGTGCATCAGTAAAGTACTAGTACTCTTTGGTCGATTTTGTTCAAAAGCTTCGTGTCACGTCCCATGGGGGGTGCCTAACTTAAATATATAATTTCAACCTCCTAGCTCTTTTCGTTCTTGAGATATTTTGTTCACAGACAGACAGATCATGTCCCAAAAACCACTAAAAATATTTTTACTTTCTCGTACCCTATATATGAAATATATAGAGAGAGAAAGTATTGCGATCATGTCAAAAAATTCGATGTCGAGATTTTGATGGATATACATGTTTTGAGGTCCCCTGAGTCCAAAAAAGTGGGTCCCGCAAATTGGTCTGTGTGTGTGTGTGTGTGTGTGTGTGTGTGTGTGTGTGTGTGTGTGTGTGTGTGTGTGTGTGTGTATGTATGTCTGTGTGTGTGTGTGGACAGATTTTTAGCATGAAGGAGTTGAGCTAGCGGATTGAAATTTTATATTTAACTTAGGTACCTTTGAAGAATCTCAAAATAAGCTTTTGAACAAAATCGGCCAAAATGTACTAGTACTTTACTGATGTACTTTTTCAGTTTTTTTCGATTTTCTCAAAATTCCCTCCAAGGATTTTTTTTTAAAATTCATAAATGAACTATTTTTTAGATGCTCTTTAAAATGTATATTCTCATTTTGCCGTTGAAATCTTCTGAAGACCACTTTACTCTTGTTCTTCATAGGAAAGATAGAAATGGTTGCCATGGTAACGGAATTTAAATCTTTTTCTTTTTATTAGATTAAAAATCAATTATTATTTAAATTCCCATTTTTTTTTAATTTATTTGTGTCTTTAATTGTTTCAAAGAAAACATATATGTCTCTCTCTCACTTGCAAACATTATCGTCTCTCTCTACTCTTTTTAAATTCCCTTTCCACCTTATCTTCGCATAGGAACAATGTTAATTTCCTATAGGGATTTGTATGTTAATTTCGATTCAAAAGGGGGTCCCCTTTAGAACTTTTTAGGCATTTAAAATTTTTTTTCCAATTCTTATGAAATTTTGTATTTATTTACGATTCTTTATTGTGTATAAAATGTCCAAATATGAGATTAAAATTTTTAAAAATAACCATAGTTTATTTGAAGCAGTCAACATTTAAAATGCAAGTTTGAAACTAAGATGCTATCGGAAACTAAATATATCTCGACACAAAAAATCTGGTGTGACCAGCACAGTGCACAACTTTCTCTTACCGAAGGGTAAGAGAAAGTTGTGTGCTGTGCGCCAGTCACACCAGATTTTTTAGATTCAGGGGACCTCAAAACGTGTATATCCATCAAAATCTTGACATCGAATTTTTGACATGAAATCAATACTTTCTCTCTCTATATATATTAATATATATATAGGGTTAATATTTATATTTTATTAACCAGGCATTTATTTCTCCTACCTCAAGAGCCTCAAAATTATATTTTCCGGAGGGGCCGAAAATTTAGTGTTGAGCAATTTATTATATTATTTTCTACCATTAAAATTATTATTTTTATAGAATATATATCATTATCAATATTAATACAAGATAAACTTTTAATTAGAAAATTTGTTGAATCAGATAATAAATAAATATTTTATCTAAGTTACGATTAAAATTTTTTTTATTTGTCAAGTAATAAATTATTTGTTTGTTCACGTGAATTGTTCAAGGGTGAACAACAACAACAAAGAGAGTTCCCTCTCATCATATAACAACAAAAAAAGGGGTGGGAAGTTTTTCGACCGTCAAATTGGAAGGCAAGCGAGCGAACTAATGGAAGGATATATATGTTTTTAGGGGGAGGGAATTGTAAAATGCTAAAAAAATATATATATATATAGAGAGAGAGAGGTAGGAGAAGAAGATGAAGGAAGGCAGGCAAACGAGTCGATGACTTAAAGAACAAAGTCTCTCCACCCACTTTGGACCACCTTTTGGAACTGGACTCAAAGGCCAAGGGAGATAGAGAGTGGGTGGTATTGAAATGGAACAAGGAATTAGATTCGCGCGAATAATTCCAGGAAATAGGCCGGCATTCCGGTCACGTGGGGAACTCCACCCCCGCATCAAAGCACCCCACGATCAAAGTCCTCGGTTCGGCGTTTAATTATTATCAAGGCTCTCTGTAGCAGGTAGCTATGCTATCCACTTCCAAAAAAATATTGGAGAATTATAAGCATGTGTATATTAATAATAACCAGTTAAGTTATAAATAATCCCGAGGAAGGGAATTTCTGATGACCGAGGAACGAATACTCGGCGTAAATGATGACTGCTTGTTAACTATGTTATTGTATTTTTCAAAATTTTAATATATTTAGATATTTTATACATAATAGATAATCCTAAATAAATACATAATTTCATAAGAATTGGAAAAAAAAAATTTTTTTAAATGTGTAAAAAGTTCCAAAGAGGGACCCACTTATGAACCGAAATTAACATGCAAATTTAACATTGGCTCTTTGAAAGGAAGAGCTGGAAAATGAATTTAAAAAAAAAATCTGAAATACATCAGTAAAGTGTACCTGGTAGTTCAAAGAATTTTCAGGCGATGTATAGGTAAGAGAGAGTAAAAACAGCTATCTAATGATGAATCGAAGATTAATTTTGTTTGTAAATAATATTCTACTTACAACTATTAGGCCTACTTATTCAAGATAAATTATTAAGCATATGGTAATGATATATGAACACGTATGGACAGGTATCGACATGTATAAGGGTCTAGAACTTATCTTTATATATATAATTCTTCTGTACGTGTGTACAGTGTGACTGAACTCCTCCTAAACGACTGAACCGATTTTGATGAAATTTTCTGTGTATGTTTGTGAGAATCCCGGACAGGTTTTGTTTCACAAATAACAATAAGTTAATGAGTAATTAACCGTTAAAATAAGAAAAAAATAAAAATTAGGAGAAAGGGTTGCCATGGTAACAAAATATAAATATTTACCCATGTTTACGATTTTTTTTTATTTATTTACATTTTGAATTCTAAAATATCGGCGTAGTCTGTGTACCGGGAGAGTCCCGGAAAGGATATTATTCACAAAAAATCTTAAGTTCATGAATGATTAATTAAATAGTTTGAATATCAGGCTGGGATGAGTAGAGTAAAGGGGTTGGAGAGTAATAACCAGCAAATTTATAGCTCCACCTGACGTCCTTTTATTTGGCAGATATTTCGATGCGTAGAACACACATCATCTTCAGTGCCGCGCTTTAAAATTTAATTTACAAAAATATAAACCAAGATGAAAATTACATAATACAGTTTTTTGAAATAATTTTGTTTTTTAGAAAGTACTCACAGGATATAGTAGGTGGGCTTAGTCTATTTATATCAAATGCCTTAGGGGCATTATACATAACGGAGGTGCCTTCTCTAAGCTGATGACCGCTCTGTGTCCATAGCAGAATTGATATCAAAATAATATAGAGCAATCTATTAAAAGACCAATCAACTAAGTTCTTAAATTATTCATTAGATGGCACCTCCTTATTGATTTTGTCCTAGTATGACTTTTACAAATTTAATTCGATTTTTAAGAAAAAATTTTTTCTAACATTAATAAATATAAAAATAAAAATAAAAATAAATACACAAAATATACAAGGTTAGAAAATAATTATAGAAAAATATAGATAAATTTTTTTATATGCATAAACATAAAAATCACAAAAGGTGACCACCCCCTCTATTTGAGAAAAGCTATATAATACATATTAAGGTCTTTAGTGTCTGTCTGATGGTTCACAGCATGAGTCGAATTGAGATATATATAGCATTTCTCAAGGAATTCTCTTTTGCCTGTCGCCTTCATAATGTAGAATTTTTAATTCATCAAAGGCAAACTGGTGGCAGTTATTTGCGGCATGCTGTGCGAGAGCAGTGGAGGTTTTGCCACTAGTAACCGAGTATTTATGTTCTTGCACTCGAATGTGAGCCGACCGTTTAGTTTGCCCGATGTAACACTGTTGGCAATCCAGGCATTGTATTTTATAGATAATATTTTTATGTCTCATTAAGGGGATGGGGGTCCTTGTTGTTATATAAAGCAAACAGGCTGTTCATTGGTTTGGAAACCAGGCTAATTCCAATGTTGTTTTTTGTAATATTTTTAATTATTCTATTGACAAAATAGGGAGCTATGGCATTAAAAAAACTCCTATCCTCCCTATTTTGTCAATAGAATAATTAAAAATATTGCCAATAAGAAAAAAAACGAAATTAACTCAAAATAATGCTCTTATACTATCTAATAAAAACACAACCAATCCCCAATCCGGACCTATTTATATCACATTCCCATACATAGGTGGCATAACGGATACAATTAGGCACATTTTAAACAACATTGGAATTAGCCTGGTTTCCAAACCAATGAACAGCCTGTTTGCTTTATATAACAACAAGGACCCCATCCCCTTAATGAGACATAAAAAATATTATCTATAAAATACAATGCCTGGATTGCCAACAGTGTTACATCGGGCAAACTAAACGGTCGGCTCACATTCGAGTGCAAGAACATAAATACTCGGTTACTAGTGGCAAAACCTCCACTGCTCTCGCACAGCATGCCGCAAATAACTGCCACCAGTTTGCCTTTGATGAATTAAGTACTTTCTAAAAAACAAAATTATTTCAAAAAACTGTATTATGTAATTTTCATCTTGGTTTATATTTTTGTAAATTAAATTTTAAAGCGCGGCACTGAAGATGATGTGTGTTCTACGCATCGAAATATCTGCCAAATAAAAGGACGTCGGGAGGAGCTATAATTTTTTTATATATAAAATAATATATATATATATATATATATATATATATTTATTTGTTGGGATTCATTATTTATTAATTAATATATTTTAATTAAATGGTATGGTACTTTTTAGTTATCACCACTGCTGGTGAATAAAAAAATAAATTTATATATATATCCCAAAAATGAGATTATAATTTTCAAACTTTTTTTTTAATTTTTTTATTTAATTAATAAAAAAAAAATATTTTATATTATTTTATATATTAAAAAAAAGGAGAGAGAAAAAAAAGAAGAGATGACCTTTTCTTTATATCTATAACTATAATAATAAAAAAAAGAAAAAAAATACATATTTTTTTTTTTTGGGTCAATTAAAATAATATATAATCTTTTTTTTTTTTGGGTTGGGGCGGTCTAAAAAATAAAAAGGCCGGGCGGTAGGAGCCCAAGGCCGCCCCGCCCCACGGTGCTCCAAATCCCAAAAACCTGGTCAAAAGTCGAAAAAGTTATTTAATCTCTCTGAAATTCAGTACACAAGGGTTTTTGAGGTCGCCGATTTAGAATTTGATATTATTTTTTCAGAAAAAAAAAAAAAGTCTTAAATGGCCTAAGTTGCCGAAAAGACTGTGTGAATGTGAGAGTGAATGAGAAAAAGTGAGTGTTTTTATTTAAAAAAAAAAAAACAAAAAAAAAAAGTACAAGAGTAAAGTGGTCTTTAGAATATTTCAATGGCGAAATGAGAATATACATTTTAAAGATCATCTAAAAAATAATTAATTTTTGAATTTTTATCAAAATCGTTAAAGCGAATTTTGAGAAAATCGAAAAATATATAGAATATATATACTGTATATATCGTTGACCCCCGTTTACATCTCTCAGACCCCCAATTCTTTTTTTGGTTCACATAGACCCCTTGTATGTCGTCGTCGAGCCCTGGGGGTCGATATAGACCACTTTGCGAATCACTGATATAAACCAAGAATAATAATAATAATAGTCAAGTGAATGGTTTAAAAAAAAAGTTTGAGAAATACAAATAATAGAATTTTTTTTGTCACGTTTTCGTTTCTCTTACTTTTAAAGAGAACTTTAGGCTTTTTTTTATTTTATTTTACTTTTTATTCTTTTTCTCTTTCTCTTTCAATTTTTCTAGCTTTTATCTATTCGACTGTCGCGTGATTCGAATTTTGACGAGCTGTATTTTCACTTTTTTTTTAAGTTGAATTTTATTTTGTCATGTTGCATAATGATAATGTTGATATTTTCTACTGTTTAGTTTAGTGACGATATAAAAGCTGACCCTTTGACCTAAAATCTAATATTCTTATAAATGTATGTTCTAATAGCACTATTGATAAAATTAAAAAAAACGCGATTTTTAATGCTAAGCTCAATGACTACATCTTTTATTATAAAGACTAGTACAGTAAAAACCTTCTTAACCGGCCTCGTTGGGATCAAGACCCTCGCCGGATAACCGTTTGGCCGGTTAATCCGGAGTTTCCGTGAAAAATTGATTTTCATTCAAAAAGAACCTATATATTTAATCAAGTATCATGAATAAACAACAAATAAGTAACAAACAAATAAGTTTAAGAGATTTCAAGGCTATGTAGTAGAAAAATAGACTGAGAAGCAAGCGAGTAAACAAACTAGGGAACTCCCTTTTTTCCTTCCTCTTCACCATCTGAACGAATATATCTCAATATATTGTACAATGTGGCACCACACAGTTTTATTAAAACACACAAAAGTAATTTATATATAATATAATAAATAATAAAAATAATGTATGATAAATATATGTAATTTATTTACTGTATAGAGTTTAATAGATAATATAACTTTATAAAAGAAGACAGACAACAGCAACATGTAGTGTGACAGTTTTACAACATAAGTGAAAACTCTGAGTGGTCGGAAGACTATTATTCCTCCCCTTTACATTTAATACACTTCCACAAGTGAAATTATAACATCAACAGTAATATTCAATAATTGTCATATTAAATATAATAAAAAATTTAAATAAAATATTCCACCCTTTCCCTATAACTCACCAAGGTATGTTGAATTAATAAATCCAAAGGATAATTGGAAATTCGACACTTTATCATTTTTTTTTTTTTTTTTTTTGTTTAATTTCAATTTGTTAAATGATTTTATTTATCCGAATGATTACCAATGTTTTTTGTTTTTGTTGTTTAGAGAAAGAGTCGGTGGGGTAAGTGGGAGGGAAAATAATAAATTTAATCATTGTCGAAAGGTCAGAGGAAATATCGCTTGGCGTGTTTTATTGCCAATAAACACAATTTCGTTTTTACTGTCAGCTGAGCGGTCAGAGAACAAAAAGGAGATTTATGTTATCAAAAAATCAGTGAAATCATTTAGATTATAAGAAAAAGGGGGGAAAAATAATAGATCACAATATGGAAAAAAATTTTTTAACAAAAATGAAGTATACTGTAAAAAAATAAGAATTTTCAATCGTTTTTCATATACTTTCGTGCTTGAATTATATTAATATAATCAGTTTGTGAAATAAAATTCATAAACTCGTTTAGTAAGTAAAAAAATATGAATCAAATTTAATTAGCTTGAAAAGCATGAATTTCCTCAACAAACTAAGTAATCAAGTTGGTATAGGCGTCTTACATATGAATGGAAGAAACCAATTTCATGGAACTTTTTAATAAATTGGTTCATTTTTTAAGTAGGGCCTACATGTAAGAACTTTTTCATATACCCGAATGTAAAATTCATAAACAGTTTGTGTAACAGACTTCATATACATGTTTATGAATATCCCTTGAAATTTTTTTAACAATGTAGCAGAATAATACATACAATTGTATTTGGTATAAATAATACTTTGTTTGGTCATATGATTGTTTAAATTTCACATGCCTTTCTCTTCACTCCTCTTTACCTCATAGGATTATTTTCATTGATGTTTTCAAGTTTTAAACTTATTAAATGCTATTTGTTTTGATGTGAGGTGGAGGTCCCGGAGAATTTCACCACAAGCCGATTAAGATCGTCTTTCCCTGCTAATGAACTCCACCGGTGATTGTTCTACTCCCTCTCATTTCTCTTAAAAAAAAATTATTCTCCGAATAAAAATGGTACTTAGTTCTATTTGTATATAGTAATTGGTATAAATAAATTTTTTTTAATCAATCCTTCTTTTGCCTTTGGCTTTATAATAAAAAAATTCTTTTAAAAATAAGTCAAACTTCTTTTGTATTCATAAAAATTATTATTATTATTATTATTAATGGTGTAAGGCGCTTCGACAACAAGGGCCATACGCGCCTACATAAAAAAAAAAAAGGAATTAATATTTTTTTAACAATATGTTTCTGATTCCAAAATACTTCTTGGGAACTTGGAAGGGGGGGTTGTTTTATAGGTTAATGAAACTTATATTTGTTAGAATTCAACTTTTTCATTTCATTTTTTTAACCAAAATTGGGATTTTTAAATCATTTAAGGAAATTGTTGATCGTGGTAGGGGACAGAGGTTCGTTTCTCATCTCCAAGCGACAAAAAAATTTATTTTAATTGAATTGGCTACCAATCAATTGGAAATAAATAGAGATAACTTTAAATGGTCTTAGAGATATTTATTTTTACTTTCTTATTTTTTCCATCCTATTTT
>JAKCPI010017544.1:0-14204 GCA_023213315.1 Euborellia annulipes | reverse complement strand
GCAGTTGAAAAGCGAAGAGAGGACTCAGGTGACTGACCCTTTAAACAGTCATAAACAGACCCTTTTGTGCTGTTCCCAATAGGTACCCTCGCCTCGCTTGAATATAAGATCCTTCCTTAACATCTTAACACTTGCATTGCAACAAGAAATATCCCAAATTGGGAATAAACTTGCTCGCCGAAGGCGAGCAAGGGGGTCCAGGGGCGCAGCCCCTGGCTAGGCGGAAAGCCCGCCGAAGGCGGGCTTTGCGACTAGTACAACATAAAATACAAATTGAATCTATAATAATTACGAGAGCAACTTAGTGGGGAGCAGCAGGACCATGTGATGATCTACTCTATACAGGAGTGTATAATAGTTTCAGAAATAAAAAAAAAAAAAAAAACTCTTCTTGAGTTAGTTTCATTGTAGCCCTAGTAAAAATGATTAAAAATGATCGAGGAATACACACGCTAGCAGCAGGTCTGTATAGTGAACCTTGAGGGGCACACAGGGATATACACGTCCACACCAGGGACAAACAGTGATACACACGCACGCACCAGGGACAGACACAGTAGATCGAAAACGACCAGAAGAAAAATGTGTGTCCCTGGTGCGGGCGTGTATATCCCTGTGTGTCTCTCAAGGTTCACTATGCAGACCTGCTGCGGGCGTGTGTATCCCTCGATCATTTTTACTCGGGAGACTAAATATTCCTAGTCTTCATATAGATTATAAATCTTCTTAGTCTTGACACACAATTTTTTTTATTCTTCGCATAAAATGCATTAAAAATCACAAAGAAAAGAAGCATAAAAATATTTTTTAAAAGAAAAAATAATATATTTCAAAGGGTGTGCAAAGATTGCAAATTCATTAAGTGTGATCACTCTCCCAAATTCAAATCATTCATGTTTAAGTGAAGATAAGCTAAAGGACCTAAGCTAAAATTTCTTAAGAGCCCAGGGAGAGTGATCCCCCGCACCTCTATCATTCCCTAATCTAAGAGAAAGAACATGGTTTAATTTTGGCCGAAATAATTAATAAATTTTTATTAAATTTTGTCTGAAAAGAAACTTGTGGTATTTTCATTGGATTTATCATCTTAACACAAAGATCCGAACTGAACTGAGTATTGATGAAGAAAGCCTGCCTGAACCTATTAGTCATTAATTCGAAGTTGTATTACTCTCCACAAGAGAATCTTTATATTCTCCTGCTGCCCGAAATCTATGTGATCAGAATCAAGAATCCAATGGAACATGACAAGTTTCAGTTTTTAAGTTTTATCAATAATGAATTAAAAAAAAAAAAAAAAAAAACCAAGAACCCGACTCTTCGCTCCAGACTCTAGACTATTTATTCTACCTAACGGGGATGCAGAGAGACAGAGAGAGAGCATGTGTTGAGATTTCTAGAGACGGAGTTCTGAGAGAGCCCTTGTTTACAAAAAGTTTTTACAAAGGAAATTCACTTAAATCTAAAATATTTTAAAAGCAGAATAAAAATTTCAATTGATCCATGAAAAATTAAAGAATAAGTTTAATTATAAAATTTAGTTTTATTTTGTCATCATTGAAATTATCTGGTAAGTGATTTTAAGAAAATAAGTATGGATGTGTAATAATGGAAAGTAAAAATGAAAAATATATTATCTTCTCAAACCCTCTTTTTCATACCTCATGTCACTTTAAAATTTTGAAAATAATTCAAAAAACTTTCGTATGAATATTCAATAACTATAATATTAAATAACTCTATTAAAATTTTCAGATTATTTTCAAAAAATAATAAAGTTTTGAAGGATGAAAAATGGAAAAAGAAAACATGAATTATTTAATAACATAGAAAAATTAAAGTGAATATTTTTATTCTGCTTCTGATATATTCTAATATATTAAGGCGGAGGCGGATCCATAAAGTTTAGAATCAAAATTTCCTTTCGGAGTTTAAAATTAATAAAAATTAAAAATTTATTCTAAAAAGATATAATGTAGGCTAAATAAAATTAAACAGTTTAATTATGGTGTATTTGTATAAAATTTCGGCTTCAACTTCTTCAGATATAATTTCCATATAAAGTCACCTAAAATGAAGTAGATGATAGGATAAGCTTTTATATCGGAATTGTACTTGAAGAAGAAATTAAGTATATTGTATACAAATATAACCATTCTTACAACAGTGTTTATTAAAATTTAAAAATTAAATAGGTAAAAAAATTTTTAAATTGAAAAATAAAATTTTTTAAAAATTCTTCCTCTTTAATGGATCCATCCCATGCAAGGACGAAGTTAGGAGCGCATTTCGAGTTGAGAAAGTTTTTAAATTTTTCTGTACTATTTAGCATTGATAATTTGTCTACAGAATAATTTAGGAATTATTAAACCATTCTGCAGTTGATTGATTATAATCGATCAAATTAAGATATTTTTTAATAACTTTTAACCATTAGTTGAAATACAATATTAAACAGTTAATAGAATTTGGGTTTTTATTAAAATAAATATAAATATAGGTTTAAATCAACCATTTTACTCTAATTTTTTTCATTAATAAAAAATTTATTTCTTAACATCGCCCTTGCTGCCATTTTAAAATATAAAAATAAAGAGACTCAGATTAAAATTAAAAAAGTAATAATTTGAAGTAATTTTAATTGAAATATTGTATGTTAAGAATTAATTTATTGATATGTTTCTTTTGTTTTATAGCGATTTTTATTATCATTTCTAATATATATGCATAATCTATCTAACGACACCTAATTTGGAAATAAATACCTTAATTTTTCTCTATTCATCCATTAATCCATCCATCCATGTCCCCGAAGCGCTCGAAGAATTCTGAAAGAGAAGCCCTAAAATCTAAAAACCCACCCTTTCCTCATGCCTAGCATCTAAAGGATTGCCGAAATGACAATCGGGCATTTACACACCTTAACTAACACATGACGACTCGAAGATCTCTCTCCCAAGTGAGCCTGTAGTCAGTCCAACAGTGTGAGAAGTCCAGAAGTGTCCAGTAACCGATTCTAAAAGAAGGGAGAAAGAAGGGGGGGGGGGGAGAAAGACCTAATTGTGTGTCAAGAGGGTATATAGGTTAATTTTCATTTTCAATATTTGTTCTTATACCGGTATTTCAATAATATAAATTTGAAAATTTAATTTGAAAATGTTAATAGTTTTTTAATTTAATAAATAAAAAAGTAAAATAAAAATTTTAATTTAAAAAAATGAAAATCATAACCTATATATTGTGTTTCCCAACTAATTGCAATTATATCAAGTGATGTTGTTTTTTTATAAAAAAAAAGAAAACGTTTATTTATTTATTTATTATTACAATGGTTATTTTTTATTTTATAGAAGATAAAAAAACAACTTCACAAGGTACAATTGCAATTGAGAAAAAAAGATACAGAAATATTCTGTCAAATATTATGGATCGGTCCGCCGAAAAATTAAAATTTTGTTACGATATTGTAAACAGATCACAAGATTACATGTTAGTTGTTTGTGCAAAATATTTTGTTACAATCCGACTTTGCCGCGAATGGAAAAAAAAGTTGGGAATCACAGCCTGCCTGCCTGCATCATATTCTAAGTGTAAGAGATAAATCTATGCTAACTATTGCTAATATTGTATATTTGATATAAAAATATTTTGAATTTAATTAAATAATTTTGGAAGAGATTTTAATTAGAATACGAACGATATATGACTTTGTCTTTTGATCCAAGTTTTTGGTCTTTATTTAATTTTTTGATTTTATTTGATTTTTTTTTTATTAAGTTATTTTGAATGTCAATTTTATGACTTAATGCAATATGATTCAATTTTTTTTATAGAAAATTGTTTAATATTTTAATCTTTTTTTGACTCATTTCACACAAGTTTGGTACCACTTTAAAATTTCCAGAGATAAATAAATACAAATAGATTTGTAGTAAAAAAAGTTGTTAGTAATAAAGGATAGTTATTTTTATGATGTATTTTTCCTATATTTAACAAATAAATTGCCAAAAGAAGAAAATATATCATCACAAGAGGCTTGAAACTATCGTTTAAAATATTCAACTATTTATACTTAAACCGTTTGACTATTATTCTCTAGAAAAATTTACAAGAGGCCCAAATTGATGTAAAATTTGTAAGAAAAATCTGAGTCTCTTAAAATAAACGCTGGGCTTACTTCATTTTATTGAACCAAAAAAAGGGGTGATCTCCTCGTCGATCTCAGGATGTTGACGAGATGAGGCTCGAAGAAAAAGAGGAAGAAACAGAAGTCTCTCGTAGAGTCTCGAAGTAGCTCTTACTCATCATCAAAATAACCGAGACGAGCAATGAATGAAAGTGGGATGCGACGGTGGTCTAGAATAAAAAAAAAGTAATAATAATTTTAATAATAATAAGATTTTAAAAAAGTAAAAAGTGCTATTAGGCTATTTGGTTTCTTTACAAAGAGAATTCGATTAATAGAATATTTTCAATTCTTATTTACACTGGAGTCTTTTAGATCGACTCCTTTCAGGAACAGAAATTTATGATTAAATAACATATTTTTGTTTCTAATTGAAATAATTTATTAAATTTATACAATTTGTAATCCACTAGAACTTGAATTCTTTGCTTGTTAACATCAGAGCCACCGAGAGATTTTCATTCATATAGGCTATTATCCACCTCCCCCCCCCCCCCATAAAACAATAAAATCTTTAAATTCGATATGATCTTCTATGAGCTTTAGAGAGAAAAGATTTTTGAAAATATTTTTCACTATCTTTTCTTCTTTATCCAGTAATGATATACTTTTTTATAATTTATTTAATTTAAAGTTTTTAATAAAAAAATAGTGTTTTAATTCATTTTCAAATTAAAAAATTAATTCTTTTTGTTTTATTAAGTGAATAAATAGGACTACTTTTATACTTGAAAGAATAACTAGCAAAGAATATTCGATGTTTTACTGGTCTGTATAATATAAAATAATTATATTTTTTTATAATAATACCTGGTACATATGAATTTATTAATTATATTGATTACATATCATAATCACCTCATGAAATAAATATATGAATAATAATTACCTGATGTTCTAGATGAGAAGAGAGAGAGAGAGAGAGAGAGAGAGAGTGCCTTCCATTTAGAATGTAATGCCTGGCTCGCCTGTGTGTGTGATGGCATCAGGCAGGAGGCGGCTGCAGCCGCCGCCCCTCCATGGGTCGAGTGGAGGGGAGGCTAATTGTCGGCCAGCGGAGGCGACAATACTAGACAACAATCAGAGATAAATTCATTTTTATTAATAAAAATATCAAGTGATAATACTTTGATACATCAATCCAAAATAAAAATATTAATAGTTGGTATGATAAAATAGCCCTCGGACCGGTGTAATGGCTAGCGTGCTGGCCAAGGGTTGCGGGTTCTGATCCCAGGCAGTCCGATGAATATTTTCTCTTATCTATATACATGTAAGTCAATATAGAGAGAAAGTATTTATCAAATATTTTTTGTATTTTTGTGGAAGGATGTGATTTATAAACGAATCATTGACTAATAAAAATTTAATGTTTTATATTCTCTCGACTTTTCTTTATCTTCTAAACTGCATACAACAACTTAATTCATCTTTATAAATTTAATAATAATATAATTATTAATTGTGGCGTACCTGAGGAGACCAGTATTAATTAGTCCCTGCACTCTCCAAACTAAGCAGAATATTAAATTATTCGTGATTTGGATTGATATTATAATAGTAATATTCATTGAGATATTAATAATGGTCAAAGAGAAATGAAAATATCAACCAGAATGATTTTTGCAATTTATTTATTTATTTATCTAGCGAGAAGCATGAAACTCACTCAAAACCAAGACAATCTCTTATATTTTATGAATATATAAAAAAAAGTAAAAAAAAGTAGGTATTTACCACTTTTTTCTGGGTTGAAAGGCGAAGAGATGCAGGGAGAGAAGCTTGTAGCCCGGCAGGCATCCACTCGAGTGAGAGGAAGAGACGCTTTGCGGCCTGAGGCGGGAGAGGGAGGGCGAAGGGAGCCGGAGTGGGGGGAAGGTAGTGGTGGGGAGAAGAGGGGGGAGAGAGGGATGTTATTATTATCAATTGAATAACAATTAAATAGCATCGCAGATTTCAAAAAGACATCGGATTTTTGACATGAATCGAATACTTTCTCTCTATATATTTCATATATAAGTTAATATAAAAAATAATAATAGTAATAAATAAAACTCCCATAACTTATTAAGTATAACTAGCTGGATCGCCGTTTTCGGCGCTCTCCGCACTTAAATTCCATGAATGGAAGTCCCTTTGATAGTTTTTACTTTCTTTTACCCTATAGATGAAATATATAAAGAAGAAGAAAGTATTCGATTCATGTCAAAAATTCGATGTCGGGATTTTGATGGATCTTCACGTTTTAAGGTCCTCTAAATCCAAAAAAAAGTGGTTTTCGCGACATGGTCTCTCTGTTTGTGTGTCAGTGAACAAAATATCTCAGGAACTAAAAGAGCTACGAGGTTGAAATTTTATATTTAAGTCAGTCACCCTCCCAAGGGGTGAAAATAAGCTTTTGAACAAAATCTTTAAAAAGTACTAGTACTTTCCTGAAGTACTTTTTCAGGTTTTTTGCGATTTTCTCAAAATTCGCTGCAACGATTTTGTTTAAAATTAATAAATGAACTATTTTAAAATGCTCTTTAAAAAGTATATCAGTGAAATTTTTCTTGGTGCTACGTGCAACTTAATATATCTGGAGAGAAAAATTGTGTTGAGTTTTTACAAAGGAAAAAAATCACTTAAATCTATTATATTAATATATAGTAAAATCTTTTAAAAGCAGAATAAAAAATCTGGTGTGACTGGCGCACAGCACACAACTTTCTCTTACCTTCGGTAATCGAAAGTTGTGTTCTGTGCTTGTCACACCAGATTTTTTGTGTCGACATGTATTTAATTTCCCACAGTCGGGTACAATTGAATTCAAGATGTAATTTTTTTTTTTTTAAACATTCACACTTTTTTCTCATTCACACTCATACTCACACACACATTCACACAGTCTTTTCGGCAACTCAGACCATTTAAGACTTTAGACGATAACGGTTGTATTGAAAATATCTATTGGGGGGTTCAGGCATTTCTATTTAAGTCATCTATTATCCAAATGGCTTAAATAAAATCATCGGACTGCCTGGGTCCGAACCCGCGACGTTTGATATAGGAAGTAGGCACGCTACCTACTACGCCAAACTCGGGGGCATTTGTAAAATTTATAAACGTGGGAAAATATTTATATTTTGTTGCCATGGCAACCATTACTCCTATCTTTTCTATGGAATATAAGAGTAAAGTGGTCTTCAGAAGATTTCAATCAGAAAATGAGAATATACATTTTATAGAGAATCTAAAAAATAATTCATTTTTGAATTTTTAAAAAAATCGTTGTAGCGAATTTTGAGAAAATCGAAAACAACTGAAAAAGTGCATCAGTAAAGTACTAGTACTCTTTGGTCGATTTTGTTCAAAAGCTTCGTGTCACGTCCCATGGGGGTGCCTAACTTAAATATATAATTTCAACCTCCTAGCTCTTTTCGTTCTTGAGATATTTTGTTCACAGACAGACAGATCATGTCGCAAAAACCACTTTTTTAGATTCAGGGGACCTCAAAACGTGTATATCCATCAAAATCTTGACATCGAATTTTTGACATGAAACCAATACTTTCTCTATATATATATTTTTTTTTTTTTATAAAAAAAACATTCACACTTTTTTCTCATTCGCACTCACACTCACACACACATTCACACAGTCTTTTCGGCAACTCAGGCCATTTAAGACTTTAGACGATAAGCGTTGTAATTAATGTATATATATTGAGGGTTCAGGCTCTCTATATATATTAACATATATATAGAGGTTAATATTTATATTTTATTAACCAGGCATTTATTTCTCCTACCTCAAGAGCCTCAAAATTATATTTTCCGGAGGGGCCGAAAATTTAGTGTTCAGCAATTTATTATATTATTTTTATAGAATATATATCATTATCAATATTAATACAAGATAAACTTTTAATTAGAAAATTTGTTGAATCAGATAATAAATAAATATTTTATCTAAGTTACGATTAAAATTTTTTTTTTATTTGTCAAGTAATAAATTATTTGTTTGTTCACGTGAATTGTTCAAGGGTGAACAACAACAACAAAGAGAGTTCCCTCTCATCATATAACAACAAAAAAAGGGGTGGGAAGTTTTTCGACCGTCAAATTGGAAGGCAAGCGAGCGAACTAATGGAAGGATATATATGTTTTTAGGGGAGGGAATTGTAAAAATGCTAAAAAAATATATATATATAGAGAGAGAGAGGTAGGAGAAGAAGATGAAGGAAGGCAGGCAAACGAGTCGATGACTTAAAGAACAAAGTCTCTCCACCCACTTTGGACCACCTTTTGGAACTGGACTCAAAGGCCAAGGGAGATAGAGAGTGGGTGGTATTGAAATGGAACAAGGAATTAGATTCGCGCGAATAATTCCAGGAAATAGGCCGGCATTCCGGTCACGTGGGGAACTCCACCCCCGCATCAAAGCACCCCACGATCAAAGTCCTCGGTTCGGCGTTTAATTATTATCAAGGCTCTCTGTAGCAGGTAGCTATGCTATCCACTTCTCAAAAAAATATTGGAGAATTATAAGCATGTGTATATTAATAATAACCAGTTAAGTTATAAATAATCCCGAGGAAGGGAATTTCTGATGACCGAGGAACGAATACTCGGCGTAAATGATGACTGCTTGTTAACTATGTTATTGTATTTTTCAAAATTTTAATATATTTCATAATAGATAATCCTAAATAAATACATAATTTCATAAGAATTGGAAAAAAAAAATTTTTTAAATGTGTAAAAAGTTCCAAAGAGGGACCCACTTATGAACCGAAATTAACATGCAGATGTATCATTGGCTTTTTAAAAAGAAGGGGGAAAAAAAAATTTAAAAAAATCTAAAATACATCAGTAAAGTGTACCTGGTAGTTCAAAGAATTTTCAGGCGAGGTAAGAGAGAGTAAAAACAGCTATCTAATGATGAATCGAAGATTAATTTTGTTTGTAAATAATATTCTACTTACAACTATTAGGCCTACTTATTCAAGATAAATTATTAAGCATATGGTAATGATATATGAACACGTATGGACAGGTATCGACATGTATAAGGGTCTAGAACTTATCTTTTCTTTCCCCCCCCCCCTACCCCCCCCCCTAAAAAAAATTTAATTTTCCTACCCTGAGCCTGATTTTACCCCTTCTTTCTTTATATATAAGTAGGATTCTTCTGTACGTGTGTATGTGACTGAACTCCTCCTAAACGACTGAACCAATTATGATGAAATTTTCTGTGTATGTTTGTGAGAGTCCCGGACAGGTTTTGTTTCACAAATAACAATAAGTTAATGAGTAATTAACCGTTAAAATAAGAAAAAAATAAAAATTAGGAGAAATAGTTGCCATGGTAACAAAATATAAATATTTTCCTATGTTTACGATTTTTTTAAATTTATTTACATTTTGAATTCTAAAATATCGGCATAAATTTTTTGTCTCTGTACCGGGAGAGTCCCGGAAAGGATATGATTCACAAAAAATCTTAAGTTCATGAATAATTAACCGTTAAAATAATCTCTATATATAAAAATGAAAAGGGAAAATGTATGTACCGGTATGTATATAAGTAGGCGAGCAAGGGGTTCCAGGGGCGCAGCCCCCCTGGCTAGACGGAAAGGCCCGCGGGCGGGGCTTTGCGTCTAGTGAATATATATATATTTTTTTTTATATATATATATATATATATATATATATATATATATATATATATATTGGGGTCCAGGAATTCTTATTTAATTAATTTAAATTAAATTCCAAGGTATCGAACTTTTTAGGTCCTCAGCACTAGTGCTGATCAATAGATTAATATATCTCGCAATACTCGACAAATAAGATTCTAACTTCAAGCTCTTTTTTTTATTTTTTCGTTTTAAATTAAGAAAAAAATAAATTGTTTAATATTATGTTCATATTTAAAGAAAGGAAGAGAAAGAAAAAAGATAAGAGCTTCCTTTTCTTTAATTCTTATCTCATAAAAATGAAAAAAAAAAAAATTCATATTTTTTTTGTTCTGGGTCCTTAAATTATTATAAATTATCTTCTTTGTTTTGGTTTGAGGTCGGTATATAAATTAAAAAGACGGTCAGGTGGAAGATCAAGCCGGCCCGTCGCACAGTGGTTCCAAATCCCAAAAACGTGGTCAAAAGTCGAAAAAGTTATTTAATCTCTCTGAAATTCAGTACACAAGGGTTTTTGAGGTCGCTGATTTAGAATTTGATATTATTTTTTCAGAAAAAAAAAAAAAGTCTTAAATGGCCTAAGTTGCCGAAAAGACTGTGTGAATGTGAGAGTGAATGAGAAAAAAGTGAGTGTTTTTATTTAAAAAAAAAAAACAAAAAAAAAAGTACAAGAGTAAAGTGGTCTTTAGAATATTTCAATGGCGAAATGAGAATATACATTTTAAAGATCATCTAAAAAATAATTAATTTTTGAATTTTAATCAAAATCGTTAAAGCGAATTTTGAGAAAATCGAAAAATATATAGAATATATATACTGTATATATCGTTGACCCCCGTTTACATCTCTCAGACCCCCAATTCTTTTTTTGGTTCACATAGACCCCTTGTATGTCGTCGTCGACCCCTGGGGGTCGATATAGACCACTTTGCGAATCACTGATATAAACCAAGAATAATAATAATAATAGTCAAGTGAATGGTTTAAAAAAAAAAGTTTGAGAAATACAAATAATAGAATTTTTTTGTCACGTTTTCGTTTCTCTTACTTTTAAAGAGAACTTTAGGCTTTTTTTTTATTTTATTTTACTTTTTATTCTTTTCCTCTTTCTCTTTCAATTTTTCTAGCTTTTATCTATTCGACTGTCGCGTGATTCGAATTTTGACGAGCTGTATTTTCACTTTTTTTTTTTTTTTTAAGTTGAATTTTATTTTGTCATGTTGCATAATGATAATGTTGATATTTTCTACTGTTTAGTTTAGTGACGATATAAAAGCTGACCCTTTGACCTAAAATCTAATATTCTTATAAATGTATGTTCTAATAGCACTATTGATAAAATAAAAAAAAAACGCGATTTTTAATGCTAAGCTCAATGACTACATCTTTTATTATAAAGACTAGTACAGTAAAAACCTTCTTAACCGGCCTCGTTGGGATCAAGACCCTCGCCGGATAACCGTTTGGCCGGTTAATCCGGAGTTTCCGTGAAAAATTGATTTTCATTCAAAAAGAACCTATATATTTAATCAAGTATCATGAATAAACAACAAATAAGTAACAAACAAATAAGTTTAAGAGATTTCAAGGCTATGTAGTAGAAAAATAGACTGAGAAGCAAGCGAGTAAACAAACTAGGGAACTCCCTTTTTCCTTCCTCTTCACCATCTGAACGAATATATCTGAATATATTGTACAATGTGGCACCACACAGTTTTATTAAAACACAAAAAAGTAATTTATATATAATATAATAAATAATAAAAATAATGTATGATAAATATATGTAATTTATTTTGTTTAATAGATAATATAACTTTATAAAAGAAGAAGACAGACAACAGCAACATGTAGTGTGACAGTTTTTACAACATAAGTGAAAACTCTGAGTGGTCGGAGGACTATTATTCCTCCCCTTTACATTTAATACACTTCCACAAGTGAAATTATAACATCAACAGTAATATTCAATAATTGTCATATTAAATATAATAAAAAATTTAAATAAAATATTCCACCCTTTCCCTATAACTCACCAAGGTATGTTGAATTAATAAATCCAAAGGATAATTGGAAATTCGACACTTTATCATTTTTTTTTTTTTTTTTTGTTTAATTTCAATTTGTTAAATGATTTTATTTATCCGAATGATTACCAATGTTTTTTGTTTTTGTTGTTTAGAGAAAGAGTCGGTGGGGTAAGTGGGAGGGAAAATAATAAATTTAATCATTGTCGAAAGGTCAGAGGAAATATCGCTTGGCGTGTTTTATTGCCAATAAACACAATTTCGTTTTTACTGTCAGCTGAGCGGTCAGAGAACAAAAAAGGAGATTTATGTTATCAAAAAATCAGTGAAATCATTTAGATTATAAGAAAAAGGGGGAAAAATAATAGATCACAATATGGAAAAAAAATTTTTTAACAAAAATGAAGTATACTGTAAAAAAAATAAGAATTTTCAATCGTTTTTCATATACTTTCGTGCTTGAATTATATTAATATAATCAGTTTGTGAAATAAAATTCATAAACTCGTTTAGTAAGTAAAAAAATATGAATCAAATTTAATTAGCTTGAAAAGCATGAATTTCTCAACAAACTAAGTAATCAAGTTGGTATAGGCGTCTTACATATGAATGGAAGAAACCAATTTCATGGAACTTTTAATAAATTGGTTCATTTTTTAGTAGGGCCTACATGTAAGAACTTTTCATATACCCGAATGTAAAATTCATAAACAGTTTGTGTAACAGACTTCATATACATGTTTATGAATATCCCTTGAAATTTTTTAACAATGTAGCAGAATAATACATACAATTGTATTTGGTATAAATAATACTTTGTTTGGTCATATGATTGTTTAAATTTCACATGCCTTTCTCTTCACTCCTCTTTACCTCCATAGGATTATTTTCATTGATGTTTTCAAGTTTTAAACCTATTAAATGCTATTTGTTTTGATGTGAGGTGGAGGGTCCTGGACACCCCACCACAAGCCGATTAAGATCGTCTTTTCCTGCTAATGAACTCCACCGGTGATTGTTCTACTCCCTCTCATTTCTCTTTAAAAAAAAAATTATTCTCCGAATAAAAATGGTACTTAGTTCTCTTTGTATATAGTAATTGGTATAAATACCTTTTTTTTAATCAATCCTTCTTTTGCCTTGGCTTTATAATAAAAAAATTCTTTAAAAATAAGTCAAACTTTTGTATTCATAAAAAATTATTATTATTATTATTATTAATGGTGTAAGGCGCTTCGACAACAAGGGCCATACGCGCCTTAATAAAAAAAAAAGGGAATTAATATTTTTTTAACAATATGTTTCTGATTCCAAAATACTTCTTGGGAACTTGGAAGGGGGGTTGTTTTTATAGGTTAATGAAACTTATATTTGTTAGAATTCGAACTTTTTCATTTCATTTTTTTAACCAAAATTGGGATTTTTAAATCATTTAAGGAAATTGGGGGGGGGGGTTTCTCATTCCAAGCGACAAAAAAAAATTTATTTTAATTGAATTGGCTACCAATCAATTGAAATAAATAGAGATAACTTTAAATGGTCTTAGATATTTATTTTTACTTTCTTTATTTTTACATCCTATTTTTAAAAATTATTTTAAATACCCCCTCCCTTTCCCTTCCCTCCCTCTCAAACCCTTCTTTCCCTCTTTTTGCCTCTACTTTCTTTATAAAGTGAGCGAAAACAAAATAAGCGAAATTGTTTTTTTTAATAATTTATTTTTTTTTTTTTATTTCTAAACCTTTTCTTTCCTCTTTCCTCCTGTATATTCTATTTATTTTCGAATCAATACAGAGCACACCTACTGGAGGGGGAAAAAGATAACCCAGCTTTTTGCTATCTCTTTAACCAATGATAAATAATTACTAACGATAACCCAACCAATCAGGACGGTTGCTTTAGAGTGGGGGAAAGATGGGCGGAGCCTTCTCAAATCAGGTACTGTACGTCGTACACTAATTGTTTTTTTTTTTGAACAAAATTTGACTATGCTGAGAAAATAAAAAAATTTATTTTATTTGCTAGGTCTATTTACTAAATCAAATATGGATTTGTTTTAGTAAATATTATTATAATTTCCTCCACGGGAAATAACGTCATATCTTATTTATAAAATTTATTTTATTCCATTTGTATTTGAGTTGCAAAAAGTCTAACAATAATTTCTCTTTGTTTCAGGTAAGGTTCAATGACTTAAATATTTACTCTACGTATAAGGTAAGATGTAACACAGCAATTGATTGAAATTTTTCATCATCACTTTTATTTTAAAAAATTTATTGAGTCAGGATGTTTTGATAATGGAGGATG
>JAKCPI010017543.1:0-19787 GCA_023213315.1 Euborellia annulipes | reverse complement strand
AGAGGGCTCGCTGGTGTAGTGAGCTAGGGTGTCAGCTTCTTCAAAGAAGATCCCTGTTCAAATCCTTGGCGTGCGGGATTTTCATTAAATAAAAATATTTATTTAATGTAAACAAATCCTCAAGCAAGCCCTGGATTGGAATATAGGATCTTTCCACAATAGCCCTCAGGCAACTCTACGAGGAGAGGGAGTTGCTGTGACATCCCCGTCCTGTGGAAGGGACGTAAAGAAGGTTCCCTCTCAGTGATGCATTCTTCGAAAGGAGTAGGCTACACGCCGGTGCTGAGGAGTCCCTCCTCCAAACTAGGACATCCTCCATAGCATAGAAGAGGTTGGATATAAGGAGCCGGTTGGAACCAGAAATAAGGATTAGTTCACTAGCTAGAGACGAGAGCAGGAGGAGGAGTTAGAGATAGGAAATGATGTAACTTCACGGGGGTGCCGGTAGATGGCTACGGCCAGGGGGCCGGTTGGGTTTGAGGTGTGTGTCGCGTACACGTAAGCACCTCGGGTAAATAAGCAGGGATCCCGATAGGAATTTCAAATAATAAAAAAAAATTTCGATTCAAAAGGGGGTCCCCTTTAGAACTTTTTAGGCATTTAAAATTTTTTTCCAATTCTTAAGAAATTTTGTATTTATTTACGATTCTATATTGTGTATAAAATGTCCAAATATGAGATTAAAATTTTTAAAAATAACCATAGTTTATTTGAAGCAGTCAACATTTAAAATGCAAGTTTGAAACTAAGGTGCTATCGGAAACTAAATATATCTCGACACAAAAAATCTGGTGTGACCAGCACAGTGCGCAACTTTCTCTTACCGAAGGGTAAGAGAAAGTTGGTGCTATGCGCCAGTCACACCAGATTTCTCATTTAGGCATGCTATTTGTTTTGTCACTAAGGGCGAGAATTCCCTAGTTTTTAAATTTTCTTTAATCGAAGGAAACCGAACTGCCAACCGAAGGACCGAAACAATTTAGGTCGTGTCCCTGAAGTTGTTTTGTCACTAGTGTCGACTTCGGTTCGGTTTCCGGATCGGTTCGGCTCGTCTCAGTTCGGTTCGAAACCATCCAGTTAGAAGCTATTCGGTAGCCCTTAAAGGGTTCGAAAATTTTATTTTTAAGGGCTACCGAATAGCTTCTAACTGGATGGATTTGAAGCCGAACAGAGCCGAGCCGACCAAACCGAACCGAACCGAGAGCCGAGAATTCCCTAGTTGTTTTGAATTATTTTCTAAAAATAAAATAACCGAACTTAAAACCGAAGGTCTCGAGCCGCCTCCGGCGGCTCTCGGACAAGGGATCCCTGCAAGTTCTTTAAAATATTCTGGATGAATATTTTAAATCTAAAACAGAACCGACCTTAATTAACCGAGGTCTCGAGCCGCCTCCGGCGGCTCTCGGACAAGGGATCCTGCAACTTCTTTAATATATCTGGATGGATATTTTTTATTTAAATTTAAATATAAGAACCAAAAGACACGGGTCTCCATCGGTGGCCCGCGGACCCAAAGATGTTCTTAATAAGTGTAGCAAACTCGAGCCTTTTTACTAAAAAAAAAAGTCAGTGAATACTTTAACTTTTAATACAACATGAAGTTAGCTCCTTTATCGTTCAATATTAAAAAAATAAACAATTTTCGATAAAATTATTTTTTATATTTTCAACTCTATTTAATAAATTTCTTTACTTATCTCAATCAGAATAGGTCAGACGCAAGGTTTTTGTCATCTAAATTACAATGGAGAAAGAAAAAACCCAAAAAAGTAAGTAAAAATATATATTTTTAATGGTTAATGTGGTCCTTGTATTTCTTCAAAATTTTCCTTATTTTGGCATATATCTCGATCAAATTGGCTTACCGCCACCTCTTTTAGAATAATAAAGGGAAGGGGAGGGTGAATTCTCCCTGAAAACTTCCTAATTTTAATAAAAATTTACTTACCGTCATATAGGATTTAGCCGAGTCCGGTTTATCAAAACGTTTTTGGGCAGAATCAATAAGAGAGAAGCAACATACGTCTTAAATAGAAGTCCGACTACAGATGGCATCTCAACGCCAGCAGAGATTTGGTATAGTCATAAACCAAATATAAAGAATTTAAGAGTCTTTGGGTGTTTGGTGTATAATCATATCTCAAAACATTTGAGAAGCAAATTTGATTGTAAAGGTGAGAAATGTATCATGATTGGGTATGCTCCTAATGGATACAGACTCTGGAACTTGGATAAAGAGAAGTAACTATAGGAAGAGACTTAGTTTTTATAGAAAATGAGATTTCCTGCTAAAGAAAAATTATATTATGAATTTGAAATGAATAAAGAGAAGAAGTGAGGATAATTTTAATAAAGAAGATTTTAATGAAAATTTTAATAAAGAATATGTAAATGAAAATTTTGATGAAGGTATAAATGAAGAAATTGACAATGAAGAAGAAAATGAAGTTGAAAGCGAAAACTCAAGAAAAAACAAGAGGAAAAGAAGAATGCCTTTAAAATATGATGATTATATCCACAAATTATATTGTGCTAAACGCTTTTGTTCGGGGATGGAGCCACAAAAGTAGGAAAATTTGAAAAATCATCATACAAGGAAAAGTGGATAAATACAATGAAAGAAGAGGTGGATGAATTAATGAACAATGAAACTATTACAAGGGTTCGTCTTCCTCCTGACAAGGGAGTTACTTGTTGGAAATGGCCTTTCAAAAAAAAAAAAGTCTAATTTAGAATTGGGTTGAGATTAGATTGACTAGTTATTTTATACTTTTCAGCGAGGGAGTGTTGGAGGGGCACTAAAAAGTATAAAAATATACAAGTATGATCTGTGGGGTCATGAAATCAAACTAATTGTTGTCGTTGTATTTGCTATATTTTTCATGTTAAATAAACATCAAACGTTGTTTTCTAATGACTACAGAAAGTTCTATTTACCCTACCAGGGGAGGCACCTCCCTCCCTAAAATGTATTTTTTTCAATCGATTTTATTAAAATTTAAAATAGTCATATCTCGAGACGCCGGCCAGCCAGGGCCTACCATTGCTAGTTTATTATAAGTTAAGATTAAAAACGCGATTTTAATACCCTAAATTGAATAATTTTCGGAAAATTTTCAGTTAAGCGTCTCGGGGTGTTAATTTTGGGAGATTCCATAACACACTTTTTTTCCCCACTCACACTCACACACACATACACACAGTCTTCTCGGCAACTTTGGCCATATAAGACTTTGACGATACTGACGTGAATATTTTAGTAATTATCTATTAGGGGGGCCCAGGCATTCTTATTTAAGCCATTTGCTATCTAAATGGCAACACAGAGATTTGTTTATCAAAAAATGACCTCAATTATAAAATATAGCCTATAAGAACTGAAGATGGGTCCGAAACGTCCTCTTCAGCATTTATCATCCAAAGGCTTTTTGCTTTCAAGTTCTTGCTCTTGTCGTTCCTTATCTTATCTTATCCTATTAAACGAGCAATGTACGTTTGTTTATTTGTTTCAAATTGCAATTTAAGATTTCAGTTTGAAACTAATATCTCTATTTGAATCACAAATGATGGAGAAACAAGACTAGCAATTCTCAAGAGGAAGAGGATCTTGATAAAAAATAAAATAGATAAAATTCCTTATTGGGAAGGAAAATTTACTTTCTTAATACTCTCCAAAAAAAATTTATTTTTCTTTTTTTCTTTCGTCCTACATACGCTTATCAGTGTCAGTTAGAAATGCATTTTCTTCTGATAAATCAATCACTTTATTATAATTTTTAGACCCGAAAAACTGAATATTTTTATATCTTTTTAGACTTATTTGAGATGTTTGTTTGGTTTTTTTATAAATGATTTTAATGTTGTTATTAATGCTGGATGACGTTTATTACCTTCGTCGGGATCAGGAATTTTAATCTCAACCTCTTCACCTTCTAAATATTTTTCATTAATACCAAAAATCTGAAACAATAGAATATCAGGAATTAAACAATCGCATTACCTTTATACTGCAATCTATTTCTTGTCTTACAAGGAATGTCACCCAAAGGTGAATCGCCGATTCTTTTGAAACGGTGCATTTAAAGAACTCATCTAAACATTAATTTAGATGAAAAAAGTTTCAGGGATGGGCATACAGAAATATTTTTTTTTAATTAAAATTTCATTTTCAAAAATTGAATTATATTAACATCTGATCGCGTTATACTTTTCAATTTAAATATCAACTTATATCAGAGAAATAATATACTAATTTTGCAATCATTAGCACACAATCAGCTCTCTTCACCAAGATATATTAATCTATTTAAATACTCGTGGTTTGCATCGGGTTATTCTCAAAGCCATCCTTGTCATTTCGATAATCCTGTTAAATTTTGTTCCAACAATTTTTTTTTTTTTTTTTTTTTTATTATTTGAAATTCCTATCGGGATCCCCGTTTATTTGCCCGAGGTGCTTTCGTGTACGAAGACACACACCTCAAACCCAACCCGGCCTCTGGCCGTAGCCATCTACCGGCACCCCGTGAAGTTACATCATTTCCTGTCTCTAACTCCTCCTCCTGCTGCTTTCGTCTCTAGCTAGTGAACTAATCCTTATTTCTGGTTCCAACCGGCTCCTTATATCCAACCTCTTCTATGCTATGGAGGATGTCCTAGTTGAGGAGGGACTCCCTCAGCACCGGCGTGTAGCCTACTCCTTTCGAAGAATGCATCACTGAGAGGGAACCTTCTTTACGTCCCTTCCACAGGACGGGATGTCACAGCAACTCCCTCTCCTCGTAGAGTTGCCTGAGGGCTATTGTGGTAGGATCCTATATTCCAATCCAGTGCCTGCTTGAGGATTTGTTTACATTAAATAAATATTTTTATTTAATGAAAAATCCCGCATGCCAAGGATTTGAACAGGGATCTTCTTTGCAGAAGCTGACACCCTAGCTCACTACACCAGCGAGCCCTCTTGTTTCAACAATGAAAATAACTTATGTTATAAAGACAAATCATGTGATTTTTTTCTTTTATAAAATGCAGTTATTGTAAGAATGAGATTTGTTTTAAGCATTTTTTCATTGAATTTCACTATTGTGATGATTTTATAGATTAAGTTAAAAATATTTAAAAAAAATATTTCTGTATGCCCATCCCTGAAACTTTTTTCATCTAAATTAATCTTTAGATGAGTTCTTTAAATGCACCAAGTTTCAAAAGAATCGGCGATTCACCTTTGGGTGACATTCCTTGTAAGGCAAGGGTCTCTATCAATATTTTTTAGAATGTCAGATATAATTTGGTTTAAATTAAATTAAACTCAATTTTTCTTGAGCGTCTCTGGGCTCCAGGTGGCTCAGAGTTGGAGTTGTAAAATTGAAATTCTATTTTAGAGCAACTCTTTTAGCGCACTCCTTTCCTTTTCATTCGCCGCTTAATTAAAGTAATTTTAATAGACGAGAAATTAGATGAAGCATGTAATTGCAAGCAAATGAATTGATTCCAGGACTCAGAAGACAATAATTAGAGAATGTGTCCTCCGTTCCCAATCCTGCTTAATTTTATAAAACATTCCCTATTCATTAATTAATCAAGATCTGGGTTACAGAATATCAACAAGATGAAAATTAAATCTTACCCTGTATATAGCATTTATATCATTTGTGAAATGGGAGCAAAGCATGCTGGGCCAAAGAGTACAATTATCCCATTTAATTTCAAATTGAAATTTTGAAACTCGACCTTCAGAAGATTTTTTGTATACTCTAATTCTTATAGCTTGCAAAACTCCATTTGGAGGATCAGGCAATTTGAACCTGATAAAGTTGACATTTTTGGAAATATTATATACGAGGACATCTCTCACTTCGGTGGGAGCTAAAAACAAAATTTATATTAAATATTGTTTGGACAAAAGTTAGAGTAGAAATTGGATAGAGAAGACAGAGGGCAGCCCTCGTTTAGGCCCAAATGATGGCCGAATAAAAGTTGACAAGCTTTTGTGAACAGTTTATTTGTTAATTGGCCAAACGTCCCATCGCCTCCGGAATTCGAACCAAGGATCTCCAACCTGCTCGAAAAACACCAGCAACCACCGTAAATTAAATAAAATTTGGCTCGAAACGTGCTCTTTTGCTCTGGCTGCCTTCTATCTTTTCTAGCTAATTTATATTGAATTTACAATTATAATTATTTTGTAAAGCCTTTCAGATAAGATCCAAATTTTACATTTTCACCATCAGACAGACCGTTTGCCTTACTTTGTAGAGGGCAATATGGGTCCTTCCACATAGCAACATATGAAAAAATGATCAGCTTACCTCCTCCTATAAATTTAAATTCTTTAAAGAATAATTGTTTGTTTTCTAAAAATATTGTAAGGTTATATGTCGTTAATGGCTTTAAATCAAAAACATTAGATGTCTGATTTTTGGGTTCTTTTTCTTTGTCAGACATTAGAACATAATTATAATCACTTAGGAAACATTTATTGGATCCAACCTGAAAAATTAATTAAAAATATTAAAATGATTCTTCTTCACAGTCTACGTAGAATTAAAGAGTGGATCCAAACCAATCAGGTTTGAATAGTGGTGAAGGAGTTCCAGGAACCCCATTAGACTAAAAGAGCAAACATTGATGTTTCCAAAACAGGTACCTATTATATTATATATTGTTTACCTTAAATAAACCAAAATCCTTTTTTTTTTTTTTTTTGAAAAATGAGAAATGAATTCGTAGAGGTCAAAATTTAATTTTTGAAGAGACTTTGAAGCATTTTTGCAAATATAATTGGACTTTGAGAATTTCGCAATAATAATTTTTTATATTTTATTGTTTTTCTCTAAATTAGTCGTATTTTTAGAGATAATTTATGAATATCTGCCATAATTACAGTATTTACTTGCACAATTAACAAAAAAAATGATATATAATCTAATAAAAACAATTTAAATCAGAAAAACTTTAATGTTGATTTTCTCAAAACTCGATATTTGGTCTTTGACACACCATTGAATAACAGGGTCCATATATAGACCCCTTCTTCTGGTGATGCCCCAGGCTCCCAACGGTCTCGGTACGCCCCTAGAGATATGGCAATTTTATAAAAAATACTTTTATTTAATTACCTCTGTTGTTATAGTCACTGAATCCTGATCATAGTCTAAGTTAAAATAAGATGTACCTAAAAAATACAAAATAATAAATAAAAGAATATTAAGATTACTTATAATTAGAGACCGGATTTTAAGCAAAATGCTTATTGCTGAATTTTATAAGCAACCATTAGATATTTAATTTCTAGACGAATTACGAAAAACTAAGTCTATTGAGATTACATTTTTTATGCTTTTTTTGAGTTTTCATGCTTTTTTTGCCCTTTGTGCTTATTTGAACTTATTTTACGAATATTTATAATTTTTTTTTTTTTTTTTTTTTATTAAAAAACACAATTTTTTCCCATTCACACACGCATACGCATACACAAGGGGCGTATATAAGGGAGGGGACCAAGGGAGCCCGGCTCCCCTCCGAAATATTCCAAATGCATATACATATAAGGTGATATACAGACATTAGCGGCTCTCTGCCCCCCCCCCCCCCCCCCCGAAATGTTTGATCGGCCACGCAGTGTGAAAAAGTATGCCCCTGTAAAAGAAAATTTTTTCTGCAGGGTGAAAAACTTAGGTTCCGCAAAAGGGGAAATGTTCCGCGGAACGGCAAAAATATCGTGTCTCTAAAAAAAAGATAAAATGATTTTCACGGCCGGAAAAAAATTTTTTCCGCATGGCGGAAAACTTTGGTTCCGCAAAAACAAAATTTTTCGCAGGGCGGGGCGGAAAAAATTTAGTTTCTTTAAAAAAAAATTGTCCGTAGAAAAATTTTTGAGTTCAGGCCCCCCCCCCCGAAAAAAATTTATATATACGCCCCTGTCTTTTTGGCAACATAGGCCATTTAAAACTTTAAACGATACTCGTTATTTGTAAATATATCTATTGGGGGTCCAGGCATTCTTATTTAAGCCATTTGATATCCAAATGGCTTAAATGAAATCATCGGACTGCCTGGGATCCGAACCCTCGACCCTTGGTATACAAGGCAGGCGCGCTACCAACTACGCCAAGCCCGAGGGCTATAAAATTTTTAGAAATAATTTAAAACATTCAGCAAAATGTAAAGCAAATCCTTCGGCAACTGCGCAAATCGCGCCTTCCCTACTCTGGCTCGGGCCCCCTGGGACCCCTGGACCCACTGACTGCGGCGGACCCTCGTAGGGGGGGGGGTAATCTGGTGGGACTGGCCTCACACTTTCGGTAATTTAAAGTTTAAAGTGTGTGAGAAAAGTGATGGATGCTTTTTGTGTCCGCGTAAAAGAAGACAAGTGGAAAAAAAGTCAATTTTTTAATTTTTTTTTTTTTATTTAAGGTCTTTTTCGACATCTAAAGCCATTTAGACCCCCATCCCTATTTATTTCAAATGATTTGTAGCCAATTCAAATGAAATAAATGTTTCTCGCTTGGGACGGGAAGCGAACCCGGGTTCCCAGGCATGAGAAGCTAGTGTCTTCTCTCTGAGCCAGGGGTCACGGGCAAAAATCATCATATATTACAAAATTTTTTAATAAAGTGGCTCGACGGTGTAGTCCTGAAATTTTATCAAAGGCGACTGCTGAAGTAATATTATTGTTTAAAACAGACCGCAACAACAAGAGTGAATTGCAGATGAGGAGAAGACGAGGGATGAAGAATTATGTCTGATTTTCAGCAGCAAAATGGACGTAACTAGGGAATTTGACTGGGAGACCAGCCATCTTCCAGGGGGCTTGGAAGGCCCCATATTGTCTCAATTTTTCTTGGGGCGGGCACCCTTCTGGGGGGACTGAGCCCCCTGGGACCCCCCTAGTTACGCCCATGAGCAGCGATAAAGGCTTTTAATATATTTTTATTGTTCCTTAATAAAAGTACCCCGAAAAAAGTTATTTTTGTTTCAATATAAATTTTGTCTAGCTAGAATAGAATTTTGCGTCGTGCTGAGTTCTGGGTCGTTTTCTTATGCCGCCAAAAATTTCCGTTTTTCGGAGATCTATAGACATTGAAATATCAATTTACATATTTTAAACATGCAGATAGGGCCTATTTCCTGTTGTAATTTTATAAAAACCCATCCTTCCTTGTCTTTATTTATTTTTTAATAGCTATTAACAGACAGATTTTCCAAAAGATATAAAATAAGGACAAAAATAGATAAATTAGAAATTTTTACCATAACCTAACAAAATTGTTCTACCTTTAAATCACATGAAATTAAACTTGTTTATGGATAAATAAGCACCTATATAAATCTAATGATCCTATTTTATATTAATATTTAATCAAATAGCTAAAAAAATTAAAATTTATAAGCTAATTAGCCTGATTTAAAAGCGTTTCAATGTAAATCCTATGGGCGGAATAGCAAAGTTTGTTCTTCAACTGCTAATTTCATGTTGGGGTTGGTAAGTTATCAAAATGACCTATTAAATAATTTTTATAAAGTAATTCAACTAAATAGCTATAAAAATTAAAATTAAAATTAACAATTTCACCAAAATAATTAATTTTAAAATATACAAGAAATTGGTTAGGTTGGCACCAAATTCTGTTTTTGAAGTTGCTGATTTAACGCATAGATAATTGAACGTGTATTATTATTTAAAATGAAATATAAATATTTAATCAATATATTGAAATAGGAACATTTTACTAACAAAATCGTAAGTATTGAATTTGAATTTTTTCATTGAAATTTTTTTTCTCAAGTCAATTATTGTTTGTCATTTTTCAGGTCAGGTTAGTTAATACTCCAACCAGGGAATAAACTCCAATCAAACTGCAATGAAAAATGTAACTCCTTGTTTCTTCTCAAAAGAAGATGAAAATCGACATATTTTTTTGTATTAAATTATTAAAATGATTTGTATTTGTGTTAAATTTACTTGGAAATGTATAAAAATTTATTTTTTGATACAAATTTATTATTTTAATACTTTAATTTGTTTTATTATTTAGTAAAATTGTATATTTTAATATAATATAATTTTTTTTTAATGAATAAAAAATAAAATAAATAAAAAAAAACTATTTTTTCACCTACACCCACACTTTCCCTCAAAACTATAAACTCGTAAGGACTTTAATTTTTGTTTATTAAAGCTTTTGTGGTTTGAAATATTATTATTAGGAGAATTTTTAATTATAGACCACATATTTGTATTAAATATTTATTAAAAATATATAAATACTGTACAATTATATATATATTTTTAATAAATATTTAATACAAATATGTGGTCTATAATTAAAAGTTCTCCTACTTTCATTTTTCACAAAAAAGTATATTATTTCTCATAAACCCGTAATTTAAATTTCACATACCAAAAATGAATTTATTCATACACCAGAAAATGAATTTTTTCATAAACCGGGATATGAATTTCTTCATATATCCGAATATGAAAAATTTCATATCTGGGTTTATGAAATTTCATTTTTGGTATATGACCTTTCTCATATACCCAAAATGAATATTCATAAACAGTTTGTGTAACAGACTTCCTATAAATGTGTATGAATATACATTCGAAAATTTTTAACAGTGTAGGCTAAAAAGTAGTTTCCTTCAGGTGTTTTTAGCAGGATGGAGCGCTGGAGAGGAGAATTGTTTGATTAAAAAGTCTCTGAAAAAAAATTGCTTTTTAATCAAACAATTCTCCTCTCCAGCGCTCCATCCTGCTAAAAACACCTGAAGGAAACTACTTTGTAACCTATAGATAATAACTTAAAAATTTGATTTGTATTTATATTCTGGCAAACAAGTACAGAATGCGCCTATAAGTTACCGAAATTAAGAAAAAATAGTGTGCTGTGCGACCAGTCACACCAGATTCCCCCCCCCCCTCCCCGAGAAACACCTCTGGATCCGCCCTTGTTTTGAGGTCCCCTGAATCCAAAAATCTGGTGTGACTGGCGCACAGCACACAACTTTCTCTTACCCTTCGGTAAGCCCTTCCCATAGCACCTTAGTTTCAAACTTGCATTTTAAATGTTGACTGCTTGAAATAAACTATGGTTATTTTTCAAAATTTTAATCTCATATTTGGACATTTTATACACAATATAGAATCGTAAATAAATACAAAATTTCATAAGAATTGGGAAAAAAAATTTTAAATGCGTAAAAAGTTCCAAAGGGGACCCCCCTTTTGAATCGAAATTAACATACAAATCCCTATAGGAAATTAACATTAGGCCTATGCAGTGGCGCAACCAGGATTTGCTCCTGGGGGGGGTTTTGACTAGACGCGCAGCCCCTCTTTGCAGAGGCGTACCGAGGCAGTTGGGGGCCTGGGGCGGAACTAGAAGAGGGGGCCTTATATTGAATTTTTTTTTTTGGGGGAGGGGGTGGTCATCTTTTAATATCCCTCTCCTCCATACAAAAAAACATTTTTAAAATACCGTATATCCCTGAACCCCAAGGGGTATTTTCATTAAATTTTGTTTTTTTTATCTAAATTTTCCCATTTTTACTTGAGCCCCAAGGGCCCCGGGGCCTCTCAAAGAGAAATTTTCATTAAATTTTGTTTTTACTTGTGCCCTGAGGGCCCCGGGGCCTCTCAAAAGAGAAATTTTCAATAAATTTTGTTTTTACTTGAGCCCCAAGGGCCCCGGGGCCTCTCAAAGAGAAATTTTCAATAAATTTTGTTTTTACTTGAGCCCCAAGGGCCCCGGGGCCTCTCAAAGAGAAATTTTCAATAAATTTTGTTTTTACTTGAGCCCCAAGGGCCCCGGGGCCTCTCAAAGAGAAATGTTCATTAAATTTTCTTTTTTTTTATCTAAATTTTCCCATTTTTACTTGAGCCCTGAGGGCCCCGGGGCCTTTCAAAGAGAAATTTTCAATAAATTTTGTTTTTACTTGAGCCCTGAAGGCCCCGGGGCCTCTCAAAGAGAAATTTTCAATAAATTTTGTTTTTACTTGAGCCCTGAGGGCCTCGGGGGCCTCTCAAAGGGAAATTTTTATTAAATTTTCTTTTTTTTATCTAAATTTTCCCATTTTTACTTGTGCCCTGAGGGCCCCGGGGCCTCTCAAAGAGAAATTTTCAATAAATTTTGTTTTTACTTGAGCCCCAAGGGCCCCGGGGCCTCTCAAAGAGAAATTTTCAATAAATTTTGTTTTTACTTGAGCCCCAAGGGCCCCGGGGCCTCTCAAAGAGAAATTTTCAATAAATTTTGTTTTTACTTGAGCCCCAAGGGCCCCGGGGCCTCTCAAAGAGAAATTTTCAATAAATTTTGTTTTTACTTGAGCCCCAAGGGCCCCGGGGCCTCTCAAAGAGAAATGTTCATTAAATTTTCTTTTTTTTATCTAAATTTTCCCATTTTTACTTGAGCCCTGAGGGCCCCGGGGCCTTTCAAAGAGAAATTTTCAATAAATTTTGTTTTTACTTGAGCCCTGAAGGCCCCGGGGCCTCTCAAAGAGAAATTTTCAATAAATTTTGTTTTTACTTGAGCCCTGAGGGCCTCGGGGGCCTCTCAAAGGGAAATTTTTATTAAATTTTCTTTTTTTTTATCTAAATTTTCCCATTTTTACTTGTGCCCTGAGGGCCCCGGGGCCTCTCAAAGAGAAATTTTCAATAAATTTTGTTTTTACTTGAGCCCCAAGGGCCCCGGGGCCTCTCAAAGAGAAATTTTCAATAAATTTTGTTTTTACTTGAGCCCCAAGGGCCCCGGGGCCTCTCAAAGAGAAATTTTCAATAAATTTTGTTTTTACTTGAGCCCCAAGGGCCCCGGGGCCTCTCAAAGAGAAATTTTCAATAAATTTTGTTTTTACTTGAGCCCCAAGGGCCCCGGGGCCTCTCAAAGAGAAATGTTCATTAAATTTTCTTTTTTTTATCTAAATTTTCCCATTTTTACTTGAGCCCTGAGGGCCCCGGGGCCTTTCAAAGAGAAATTTTCAATAAATTTTGTTTTTACTTGAGCCCTGAAGGCCCCGGGGCCTCTCAAAGAGAAATTTTCAATAAATTTTGTTTTTACTTGAGCCCTGAGGGCCTCGGGGGCCTCTCAAAGGGAAATTTTTATTAAATTTTCTTTTTTTTCTAAATTTTCCCATTTTTACTTGTGCCCTGAGGGCCCCGGGGCCTCTCAAAGAGAAATTTTCAATAAATTTTGTTTTTACTTGAGCCCCAAGGGCCCCGGGGCCTCTCAAAGAGAAATTTTCAATAAATTTTGTTTTTACTTGAGCCCCAAGGGCCCCGGGGCCTCTCAAAGAGAAATTTTCAATAAATTTTGTTTTTACTTGAGCCCCAAGGGCCCCGGGGCCTCTCAAAGAGAAATTTTCAATAAATTTTGTTTTTACTTGAGCCCCAAGGGCCCCGGGGCCTCTCAAAGAGAAATTTTCAATAAATTTTGTTTTTACTTGAGCCCCAAGGGCCCCGGGGCCTCTCAAAGAGAAATTTTCAATAAATTTTGTTTTTACTTGAGCCCTGAGGGCCTCGGGGGCCTCTCAAAGGGAAATTTTTATTAAATTTTCTTTTTTTTTATCTAAATTTTCCCATTTTTACTTGTGCCCTGAGGGCCCCGGGGCCTCTCAAAGAGAAATTTTCAATAAATTTTGTTTTTACTTGAGCCCCAAGGGCCCCGGGGGCCTCTCAAAGAGAAATTTTCAATAAATTTTGTTTTTACTTGAGCCCCAAGGGCCCCGGGGCCTCTCAAAGAGAAATTTTCAATAAATTTTGTTTTTACTTGAGCCCCAAGGGCCCCGGGGCCTCTCAAAGAGAAATGTTCATTAAATTTTCTTTTTTTTATCTAAATTTTCCCATTTTTACTTGAGCCCTGAGGGCCCCGGGGCCTTTCAAAGAGAAATTTTCAATAAATTTTGTTTTTACTTGAGCCCTGAAGGCCCCGGGGCCTCTCAAAGAGAAATTTTCAATAAATTTTGTTTTTACTTGAGCCCTGGATATTACTGGTCTATTTGGTCGACTAGTAAATCATACTCCCGCTACACCTGATCAAGGGGGGTTTATCAGATGGGGGAGAATTTTGATTGGAAATTACTACTCCCAAAAGGCTTCGCAACTTCTGGGGCAGTTAACCTCCAAGGAAATTGGTCTAACTCAGTGGGGTGAACATAATGGGTGGTTGACAATTTTAGAGTGAATCTGATCGCAAAAAAAAATTACTTCGAGTTGCTGAGAATAAAAAAAATTTAAATATAATGAATAAAAAAAATTGAACTTGAATATTCTATGCTGCAGATTTAAGAATTTCGACTAAAGGTTGCATGAGGAAATAACAAAATTATTTGGGGTTGTGGAAGAGGGGAGATATTAACTGCGGATCATTCGCTGGAAGAAAGAGCTTAAATATTATAAAAAAATTAAAAAAAAGAAAGAAAAATGCGCCAATGAAATTGAGAAAATGTAATTTAAATAAAAAAAATGAAATATAAAAAAAATAGTTTTAAATGATTAAAAATGATATAAGTTTAATCTTGACTAAGGAAATTGTTAGTTTTTGATTTTCTTTGACAATAATAATTGTACAGAATTAAATAGGTATATTTAAAAGATAAAACAAAAGAAACTCGAGTTAGAATTTGAACATGAACTGTTCAATTTGTTGAAATTCAAACTAATTAATTTTATTATAACTAAATGTAAATTATTAATATAATTAAAGATTTAATTAAAGAATAATAAAAAAAATTATATCAGTTGTTTTTGTTAAGTTATATTGTAATAAAAAAATTAAATAATTATGCGCATTGATAAAATTGTTCGTTATTGTGTCTTTGATAATAATTAAATATTTGGCCAGAATAAATAATTGGAATGGTAATTACCAGGGTTTATTTGAGCTCAGTAAAAAAATATGCATTTGTCGATACCACAGTTGGTTTGCAGAAGACGCTGATGTTTTCCAGGAATGGCGATGATTAGGGATTCCCCGGTGTTGTATTGGAAACGGATTCCGAGGCCCCTGGAGGTCTGCGACTTTCGGGGTTGCTTTTTCGCCTTCCAGGAACCACTACTGGAGCGCCAGATGATATTCGTTGGCGATGCTTGATGCAAGGGCAACTGAATGTATATGATATGACCAGGGGTTGGTCAAAAGTAAGAGCGACGTTGATCGTTCAATGAATGGAAGGCAAGAGTTGCGATGTGATCAAGTCAACGGTTGAGAAGCAAGAGAGGAGTCGCCCTCAGCGAGACGCTTTGCCTTGGGCTTGACATGTGGGCGGTTCAGTGAAGTCACTTCTTAAGAGAGTGGAAAAATATAAAAAAAACTTTGGTGACAAGTGACATCTATTAGCACTAAACACGCACTCGGTTGGAGAAGAAGTTTGAGTTTTTTTGTGGGGGGTTATTTGAATTGCTTCAAATATCACTGCACTCATTTTAATCTTAAATAATTTATAACTTGACATAAGTTATTTTATTGACATGATAATTATATTATTAAAACAATAGTGAATATAATATATTAGTTAGAGAAAAAAAATATAAGAAAATCAAATAACAAAAAACGAAAAATTTACTAGTGGTTTAGTGGTACCCATGTAGGTTCTCCACAACTTGGTTGTGAATATCATTACATCCCTTGAGCCAAGGTATCTTTCAATAAGATTGCTATCTTATTAAAAGATATCTAAAAAAAAATAAGATTTTTCTTTTAGTGTAAATAAAAATTCAGAGTTCAATCAGAAATTTACAAGTTCTCAATTGTCTCATTAAATAAAAGTATTAATTATCAATAGTAATTACGATATTAAAAATAAATAGTTTAAGCAATTTCTTTTATAAGGAAAAGAAAAGGATGGCGGAACATAGGAGTTTCTACTTGATATATATATATATGTGATGCGTGACATTTTTCACTTATTAGATTTAAAATAACTCTGCAGATATCATTCAAATTCAAAATTCAAATTTTTATGGAGTGGTTCTTATAGATACCACGACATAATGCATTGACAAACAAAATAATTCAATGTTATGCAACCGTTATTGCGAACTACAACCTATCTTCATCGATATTGTTATGGGTGGAGGTTAAAATCATTTAGTTATCTGACCAACCTCCTTTACAGATTTCTTAGTAAACAAATATGCCATTATCAGCAAACAGATTCTCTCATTTTCAAAAACCACAAAGAATGTTGTGTTCCATTGCAGGGACCAGAGATATATTTATTTAGTTGACGGGGGTGTTTCAAGGGGGCCGGAGGGCGATATTCCCAATCAGTCCAGCTGGCCATGGTCAGGGGAGGGGTCGAGGAGTTTCTTGTCTTGCCTTCGACGGGCCTACAGCCTGCCATCCAGGGGAGGTCGGCGAATTCGACTGCTCGCGGGGTTACCCATTAGAATACACCAAAAAAAGTTTTAATTATTTATTTATTATTAGATTGGGGGTATGCAATAAGAACGAAGTATATAAAAAAATATTTATTTATTTTCATCTTTCCTGAGTTACCTTAATGGGTATTTATCGTTAAAAATCCATAATGAACGTTGCTCTAACCTAATTTCCTCCTACATACAATTCAATTGGACAGATTATAATTATGTTCATGACTAAGATGTCTTATTAACATTCAAATATTATGCTCAACACTGCTAGTCACCTCGTGATACTACATCTCCACTCGTTTGATTAATAATTTGTTTTGCCATTTTGGGCCTTTCTCTGATAATTGAGTTTTAATTGATTAAAAAAAATATAAATGGTTAATAAAAAAATTATTCCTTTCTATCGATTTCTTTTAGAAACATGACGTCATCTTAAAATTTCGATCAATATATATATATCCAATAAAAGCTTCTATCCTATCAAAAAAAATTGTTGAAGTTCACATTTTTCTTAAATAAATTATATATTTTGTTTTTTTGTTTAAATTAAAAAAATTAAATTGAAGATGGCTCAGACATCAGCAAATAATTATTGTTAAATTAGTTCTATATATTTTTGTATCAATTTCCCTTGAGCCTGCGAAAAAATTACCTTGATTGTTCAAGTTACTATGACATTTGAGTAAAAGATTGTTTTCTTTTTCTATATCAAGATTTATTCAAAAAAATTATTCAATTGAGAAGAAAGACTATTTTAAAGGCATAATATTAAAGAAGTAGCAATATAAATGTTTAAAATTGTTTAATAGTTGAAATGTGAACCTTTGAACAAAACAATGAACTTTTCAGTCGTGCTTTATAGCAATTGACTAGAATTTTAACAACAAAAAAAATATATATATATATAAAAAAAACTTCATATAACATGACCATCTTTTGAGCTGGAGTTTGATACGTATGTCCTATTGGCATTCCAAAAGATTATTTATCATCGTATTGAGTCATTCGTCCCTGGAATGTCAACACGACATTGACGCAAATTGCAACTTCGCCGGTCAACGTGACAAAAAAAAAACAAGGTTATTTTCATATGTACAATAATATTATAAGTTTTAAATGAAATAAGATGAATTTTGTTTTCTAGAAATGAGATGAATAGAAGAGGGTGATGGAAGGAAGTAAAAGGCGTGCCCTATTGACCTCAAGTGTGGAGCCTAGGGAAATTTCTCCAGAAAATTTTAGTTTTTGAGGTCCACTGAAATCCTTTGCAACAGAACCTCTGGCAAGACCGTCACTGCCGCTTAATAAATTCAAAAATCAAATTGTTTATTGTTTTTATGTGTGAAATAGATGGGCCACTTCAATGTGCGCACCAAAATATTGACACATCTGATGTATATATATATATATGCTTGTTATGAGCCAGGCTAATTACAATCAGCTGGTCATAGAAAAAAAATTTTTTTTTTGATTAGCCGTTCAAAAATAAAAAAAAACGGACCACAATGGTATAGAATTTGACGGTTTGGTTCTGATTACCCCCCAATTAAGTTGATTATATTTCCCTACCAATTATCCAGATAAAAACAAAATAGACATATTCGGTGGTTGAATAATCTTATTCAGGACAAAATCGGGCATGTACATGCCTGTTACACACATTCTACATATGCCCAACAGGCATATACATTTTTTGTATAGTCAAATCCGTGAGATGCATTCTTTTTAGGATAGAAGTCCAAAAGATTATGCGATGGCTTATAGGCTGCCCCGAGGATCGCCATTATCCTCGTTTCAGAGTTAGTATCCTGTTATACAGATACGCTCTGGCCCATGGGCGTTAATTTTATATGTTTGAATTGTAATACCTTTCTTCTACCTGAATCGATATGGGAATACCAAAACGATAGGTAATTAAATAATAATGACGAGACTGAGTTAAAACGTTTTGAATAGGAATTAAAGGCAAATCACTGCTCGTATGATTATTATCTTGTTCAACAAATAGGTGATTGGCACTCGTTTCTGCCAAATTGTTAGAGATACTTCTAATTGAAACAGGATTTAAGGAGATATTATATAAGGGATTTAAATAATAATTATTTCTATAATCAATACAGTAATTTGAAGCAAGGACAGTTGTATTAAAATCAGACTGACGATTGACAGACACACTATACGACAAACTTGGACTTTGATTTTCCTGAGTGCTTATTTCAGGATTTGAATTACGAAAAGGTAAAGGAGATTACAAGTAAATTATTAATTGAATAATGAGGAATTCTAGAAATTATCAATGGACATCTGACTACTAGTGCGAGACAATTTGATATGGACTGAATTACATGGTTGGAAATTTCATTTTGAGCACTTAGTTGTCTATTGTTGGAACAATCAGCTGGTTTCGACAAGGGCTGGAGATTTGAGATCACATTTGAAAGATTTATTTGGCCTTCATGGAAGGGTTTGAGAGATCGCGCGTTATAAGGCCCTAGTTCATCACCTTTATCGTTTGAAAGAATATGTGTGCCATTGCCTAAAATTTTAAAGATTTTATAAGGGACCTTCATAGAGGAGAAAAAATTTTGATGTGATTTTATCAATAAATGATGATAGACGAGGCGTTCGAACAAGGACTTTATCATCACAATTATAGACAGGACTGAAAACTGACGTTTCGGACAATTTTGTATCAATTTTCATATTTTTCTCTTCAATACGTTTTAATGCAATTTCGACAAAATATTGACATTGGACTGGACTTGGACGTGGAGATTCAAGAAAATTTTGTAACGGGGAAGGAATAGATTTTCCATTATATAGGAGGCAAGGCGGAAATGATGTAGTTGAATTTGGAATAGAATTTAATAATATTTGGATTTTATCTAAAAAATGTATACCAAGACGTATGATTATCATGGACGTAGGCTCTAAATAATCTATTTAATTCTTTCGTTACCCTTTCAACGACACATTGGCTTATGGGTTTCTTATTGCGACATACCTCGGTTCAATCCCGCTAGCATCTAAATAATCTTTCCATCTCTTACAGTCAAATTGTTTGCCCATATCAGCAAGTAAAATTTTAATAGGACCCACTTCATCCAAATGTTGTTTTAAAATTGTTATAGCAGTTTTCGATGAAATTCGGCTGCCGGCCTGAGCCACACATATTTGCTGAATCACATCCATGAATACAAAAATATATTTATATCCGAATTTAGTGGTTGGAAGGGGACCATATATATCTACACTGTGCATTTCATTTCGCGCTTTGGCGACTACATGAAATGAACCTTCAGATTTATATTGCTGACGAAATTTTGATTTTTGACAAAGTTCACAATTCTTTACAATTTTCTTAACAGTCGAGGTTAAATTTGGCCAGTAAACCTCCTGTTGAAGAAACCAACGGGTT
>JAKCPI010017542.1:0-21986 GCA_023213315.1 Euborellia annulipes | reverse complement strand
CCAAGGCGGAAGCATCTCCGATGTCGCTCCTATCGATCGAGGGTTGTTTACCCCCGAAGGACGATAACCCCACGCGACGGCTGTCCGCTACCTCCTGACGTCACCACCGTGACGTCAGAACTTACTCTCACTGGCCACGCATTCTCTCATGCGCTATCGATTCAATTAATAAACAGGCTTTTTTTAACTAATCCATACATACAAAAAAAGAATTAATAATACAAATCTAGAACCGCACTAGTCTAATAATAAATGTTCACGACGTTCACCCCGGACGGCTCATATCAGGGGGCGGCAAAATAGGAAAACACAATAACAAAATGAAATTTGCAGATTTACAGTTTAGATGTTTGCGCCCTCTAGGCGAAGTGGATTCTTTTGCCGCCCTATCCCCTTCAACCACTCCAACACTGAGAAATACCCTAACACGCCGGTGGACTTCTGATTACATATACCTTTTCAACATCAAATGCTTTTCTAATTTAAAAAAAAAAAATTATATTCTTAGGCTAGTACCCACACCAATTCAGCAAAAATGTTTTGTCCTGAGAAAAACGTTTTTCTCAATGCCAAAGTACACCGATTGAGCAAAACGCTCAATGACAAAAACATTTTAATCTCCATACCGACGTGCACACTGATTGATCAAAAACGTTTTCGGACAAAAATGTTTTGTCCAAAAGCAAAAAGTTTTGCTCAATGCCAATTTTAAAGTCGGGTTTCCCGTCAACTAGTGCGAACTGCTCATCATACTAACTTCCAGTACAGATACATATTGACAAGTCTACACCAAAATCAGGGGCTCTGGGCCTTTGGAACTAATGCCACTTTTCTATGTCTTCAGAATTTTTATTTCATAAATTATCAATAAATCCTTTAGGCCGAAAAAACTTCTATACGTACCGGAATATATGGCCAGCATTTTTAGCCAGCTGGCCAGTTCATAATATCATTTATATTTAAAATATATGATAAACGAGAGCAAGAGAAGGAGAAACGGATATAATGAATGCAAATAGAACGCACCATTCACCACCAAAAATATTTTCCTATTTAAATAATAGCTAATAGAATTGCATATAATATATCCTGGTCTATAATAGATTTTTCCATATTAATATTCAATTTATATGAGTTTTTCTTTCCTTTTAGGCGAAAGTGAAACGATTAAAAAAAAAAAAAAAAAATAGAAGGATACTAATTTTATTTTGATAAATGGTTTCCCTGTAATACTTAATAGATCTGCAATCGAAATTACCCTTGAAATGAAACGTTATTTTTTTTGAACAAATCACAAGGTTCAGTTAATAAAGATACTTTTCTATTAATTAATACCTTGAAATTTGAATGTTCTTTGAAATGAGTTTGCACTCAAAATACTTTCGAGTTATTAGTTAAATATAATAAATACGCATTTGTTTATAAACAAAATTTGAATTTAGGTAAATTATTCATGGAAATTAACAAAAATAAATAAATATATCCTTCCGTCTGTCTCTGCAAGAAAATTATTTTCTTGCATTACATTTTGGGAGGCGAAACTAGGAGATTTTTTAGGGGGGGGCAAAATTTAATTTGTCGCCCGCTCCTTAAAATTTTCTATACAAAATTCATGTCATTTTACCTTTTTTTATTTTTTTTATTTTTTAGTAACTCTTTCTTTAATTGCCGGCCCCTCACAACTGCCGCTGGGGCACATGCCCCACTGCCCCCCTCCCCTAGATCCGGTTTTGAGTTATTAATTAATAAGTTACTATTTCATCGGAGATATATGAAAAATATATGCAAATCTATTGAATTAGGCTGATCTGGTTAATAAAATTAAACCACATTCAAATAAAGATTACAAAGAAGAAAAATAGCGAATCTAAATAGAGCCCACCGGAGGCGAGCCGCGCGACATGTAGCTATACATATACTCTGATTTTCAATGTTTTAAATATCAATAATATCTTAGAAAATTTAAAATCAACCAAATTTTCCTCAATCAAATAAAATGAAAAAAAAAAGAAAAAGAAAGTTGTCATACCTATCTCTTAATTTTCGATAAGTAAAAGAATTGATTGCTTAAGTAACTTTTATATTGAACAGAAGAAGAATTATTTTAGTTTTTAAATTTTTTCCTCCTGGTTTTAAGATAAAGTTCAAGGCTATCTTTTTAAGTTTCCTTTTAAGATAGATATTTCATTGTAATGTGTAATTAATCCCTGGGAGATTCTAAATTCTTTCAACAGAAAGAAAAAAATCTCGTCCAAATTTACATAAGAACCATCTCTTTTCTTTTTTTTTAATGTAAAATTTCCACTTGGAATTGAGGAGAATATCGAATGTCAAATTGCGAGGGAAGTCAAAGTCGATGTTTTGACATTTGGCCCGGGAGGTTAATAAATTTGTCGCCTTTTTATCGGTGATTTCTATGCATTTCTCAAGGAGATTCAAAAAGAACACCTGCAAATGTGCAAAATCTTAGTTTTTCAAGGGCGTCCTTCAAAACAAAAAGAGAGAGAAGTAATCATAAATGTAATTTACACTTTGAGGGTAGAGGATCATTAAATTAATCCAAATAATCATAATAAATTCATGATTATTAGACCTAGAAATATAATTCGCTGTTTTGATCCGCAAATCCAAATCCGCGATCTGAAAATCCGATCCAGACATGAATTATAGGAGTTTGAATAAATCAAAAGGATATAAATATTTATTAGTAAAAAAGGATTCCCAATCCTTTGAAAAGGATCGCGAAATTTCAGATTTCTAATCCTTCGAAAAAATTAACGATCCGATCCTTGATCCAGAGAGCAAAAATGATTTCGATTCAGATTTAAGATCCTCCTCAGAAAAGATCAAAATTCTCTTATTTCTACAAAGTGATGTTTTCTATTCTCTCGTTTATGTATAAGATTGATTCAGTGGCACCTGTTGCTTCAACACATCTTCATTCCTTCTTTCTTCTGTTCTTAGACTAATTCTTATCTTGTTATCTCAACTTGCAACTTTTACTAGTGCCAGATTAATTGATTTGTTAGTTTTCAAAGTAGGATGAAAATCACCTTCTTAAAATAAAAGTACTTGATTTATTAATAATTTCCTTATTTAATTAACTGTTGTTTATGTGAATATGTTTCGAATATTATCTCTGTGATCTTCTTCAGATATAAATCACAAATCTAGAGTTCTACAATTTTAATTCTTAAAAATATACTCTAAATTTTTTTAAAATAACTTTCCAAATTAAGAATCAAACACCGATACTGCGTCATCTTCTTCTCTCCTCGCTTTGTCTCGTGATGCGGGGTCGGTGGACCTCACTCTTTTCCTCCAATCGTATCATATGTTTTTACGACCGGAAGAAATAGAACAGGCCGGCCTGTCGCACGGTCTGACGCCTGTTGCTGAAAAGAGGAAGGAAGAGACAGACATTTAAACTTAAGGACTGCCTGTCCCAGCTCGGGCAGCTCGTGGTCGCCATCCACGTACCCACAAAATGTAGGCCCCTGAGCAAAAGCACCGATACTGCGTAATCTACTTTTTAAGAAATTTATTTAAAAATACTCTCATTAAAAGACAGAAAAAAATATTAACACACTGTCTGTTATGTCAAGTTCATGATAAAATCAACCGGCTGTGATTTGTCGTGATGTCAGTTGAATGTAAATATTGTTGTTGTCATTCCAAAAGGTTTCGAAAAATATTATTTTTTCTGTTAATAAATAAAGACATATTTTTAAATGATCTCCGAGGTTCCGTCTAATTCACTATCCACTTCATTAACGACATGGCTGTGCAGTCCTTACAATAGTGACAGCTAGTACAGTCGACGCCACAAGTGACTGATGTGCTCGAGAGTTGAGCCTTGAGCTTAGTCAACCAAAAATAAATAATCGTTTTTTAATGCAACTGAAGCGGAAAAGCTACTTTTAACACTTGCGATAGCTAAGCATATTGATTGCCTAAGCTCAAGGCTCCACACTCTAGGCACTTGTGGCGATGACTGTACTGTACCTTCCAATTTCAGTGAGATAACGGCTTGCTAGTATGCATTTATTCATCCCCCATTGGTTCATTTGCCTCGCAGTGGAGCTTCTTTTACTGTCGTTTAACTACCTTATCAATAAATTTTCTAATATCCTTGTATTTAAATAGTGCCTTAATAGCCTGTTTTTCAGACCCTCAATAGCATGCCAAACTAATAGAATTTTGATGGTTTTCAAAATCGAAGGACGAAACGACGGTGTCCTTTTCAGTCTTAATATACTTACCTATTATATTTAGTAACTAGTATGTGCTTTCAATCAATTCTCGTGATAGAGAGCAAGGAAGAAGATAATTGCTCAATCTTTTCTCTCTTCACTCACTCATTAAGGCTAAAAAAGGTTTCAGAGCAACTACTTATTCATCTCCTCGCCGTTGATTGATAGCCGTTCTTTTTTTTCTGCACACTTCAATTACCACCTTGAAAAAAATTGCATTGCAAATATTATTAATAACCTTTCGAAATAAATTAATTGAATCATTGAGAATTTGCGCAATAGAATTAACTTTTCATTTTATTCTTTTAAGCCATTTCTAAAAAAAATTGATTTTTTTTTATTTTCTTTCAAAAAATTATATTTAAAAATCTTCAAAAAGTACTATTCTTTTATTTTTCCTATATAGAAATTTTAATTATTTTTTCTATGTAAATCATTGATCAAATCACGTAGTGATCACTCCAACTTTCATTAAGGAGGCCCATCACAGATAGAGATAATTTTTTTACCATGAAATGGATTTGAACTTGAATTGCCTTCAACTCAAAGCTAACTTTATCCCCTCGGAAAATCGGCATCTCTTTAATTACTTTAAAAAAATATAAAAAAACCTTTAAATATTTTTTTTTTTTTCTAAAACAATCTAATTTTTCATTCACTGTTGTATGGAAAAATTTCTGAAATTATTTTACATAATTACCTCATTTACACTAAAAAAAAATCTTATTTACATAATTATATTTATTTAAAAAAAACCTGGTTCTAGATTTTTCTTTTACTTTCCTAAAAAAAATGTAAGCTGGGTGATTTACTTAGTAGTCACACCAATTTTTTTTTTTTTACCGAAATCGGAAGAAAGGGCAACATATATGGACCCTGTTACGCATTAGTGTGTCAAGCGCCAAAAAAAAATTAAAAATTGAGTTAAGCACGTAATATTGTTTCAAATGCTATAATTAATAGTATTTTTTATGAAATTACTTACTTGCACAATTGACAAAAAAAAAAAAAATGATATATAATCGAATCAAAACAAAAAACTTTAATGTTAATTTTCTCAAAACTGGCGCTTGACACACTAATGCGTAAAAGGGTCCATATATTTATCAAGGTTTTTCTTTTTTTAAAGTAATTTTATTTTCTTGTTTGAACTTTTGAACTTTTTTCAACAGATTTAAAATATTATATAATTTTAAAAAGGCTTTGATTTGCCCCCCCCCTTCCGGTGGTTTCTAATACTTGCTTATAGAACACTAACCCACTCCTTTTCAATTTGAAATATATAGGGACGGTTTCTAATTAGCGTCAGACCTTAAACAAATTAAAAAAAAAAAAAAAAAAAAAAAAAAAAAAAAAAAAAACACTCCTTTTAATCTCTATTTTGATAAATGTCATTTTAATTTATATAAAAAAAAAGAGTCAATTTAAAAAATATAAATGTGATTTTGAAAGAATTTCATATGAATAGGTGATGTATTTATTTGACACATACTCGATGGAGGATCTTTTGAAATTTGTTGCACTATCTTTCTATAATTTGATAATTTGATGTTATCACTTATATTATGATTGAATAATAGCTATAAAATAATTTTTTTTTTTTAATGATTTCTCAATCATTTTGATCGTGACCTTTTTTTTATAATTTTATATTTTGGTTATATTAATATGGCAAATCGAGGCAAATGGGTGAGAGTCCTTCTCCTGTCCATCACCTTAGCTTAGCATGACTCGAATGGTCCATCGGATTTTGCCATTTAGCATTTAATCAAGTGCAAGATGACCTCTAAGGAGAAAGTTGACGGCAACGCCGTTGCTTGGCGATTAACTATGATGAATGCCTCCATGGCGAAAACCGACCAAATAAATAAATAAATAAAATAATACGCTCTGAAGAAGGGGCCCGCCCATGGCCTCGAAACGTCAATAATCATAGAGATAGAAAAATCGTAGTTTATTATTTCATAAAACAAAAGCAATTAATGTGAAATGAAAACTCCAAGGCTGTTGCAATCGCAAAGGGGATTATAAAATAAATTCTCACCTCGTCCCTTTAAGGTGGGGTCCCCTTGAAGCGAGAAACATCAACGGCACCATCTCCATGGCTCTATTCTTTAATTACTTCACTTATTTATTTAAAACTTAAAACGTTTGTCTATTACTAATACCATAGAATTTTGTTTCTCACGTTTTTCAAGTTGAATATATTTTATAATCAAGAACGATATGTCTTCCCTATTTCTCATAGATATATAAATAAATAAATTGTCCATTAAGTAAATTAAATGTATAAATGGAGGCTAGTGATAATTTTGAAAATTGGTTGATTCCGTTTAACCATTTTTATTAATAATAAAAAAATATTTTTACTAAAATATTTTTCTTTTTTTGTTGCAGGTGAGTAAATTACTGGCTTCTTTTAATAACTCTTCTCCTCAAAGGGGGTAAGTTTTATTTATTTTTTTTTATATCTAAATATTGTCTGGACTGAAGACTAGATATTAAATTTGACTCGAAACGTCTTTGAGATCATATAAGCATTTTAAAGTTTTTACTTTCTCTTACCTCTATATATATGTTAATATATAGAAAGAGAAAGTATTGGAATCATGTCAAAAATTCGATGTTGAGATTTTGATGGATCTTCATGTTTTGAGGTACCCTGACTCCAAAAAGTGTTTTTTGAGACATGGTCTGTCGTGTCTGGGTTCAATTTAAAGCATGAAGGAATTGAGCTATGAGGCTGAAATTTTATATATAAGTTAAACACCCCCCGCGAGCGTCAAAATAAGCTTTTAATCAAAATCGGCCAAAGAGTACTAGTATTTTACTGATGTACTTTTTCAGTTTTTTTTTATTTTCTCAAAATTCGCTCCAGATTTTTTTTTAAATTCAAAAATCAATTATTTTTTAGATGCTCTTTAAAATGTATATTCTCATTTTGCCATTGAAATCTTCTGAAGACCACTTTAGTCTTGTATTTCATAGGAAAGATAGGAGAAATGGTTGCCATGGTAACAAAATATAAATATTTTCCCATACTTATAAATTTTACATCTGAATTCAAATGTTCCGTACTGTCAGGAACTAATATATGTCGACACAAAAAATCTGGTGTGACAAGCACAGTACACAACTTTCGATTACAGAAAGTAGAGAAAGTTGTGTGCTGTGCGACAGTCACACCAGATTTTTTTATTTTATTTCTGTCTTTAATTGTTTCATAGAAAACTTATCTCTATCTCTCTCTCTCACTTGCAAACAATATCGTCTCTCTCGTTTTAAATTCACTTTCCGCCTTATCCTTTATTTTTGGCCAATGTTAATTTCCTATAAGGATTTGTATGTTAATTTCGATTCAAAAGGGGGTCCCCTTTAAGTGAACAAATCACTTATAAATAAAGGCTCATATTCAACTTTTTTCACAAACCAATTAAAATTTATTATTAATAATAACCGCAAATTTAGTGAGCTATGCTTTTTTTATTTAGTTAATTAATTTATATTTGAAATTGGTTTTATTTTTTTTTTTTTTGATTTGGAAATAGGAAATAATCGACCATGATTTCTCATGGCATTTGAACAGATTCCTCGGGGAACTAGGAAGTGTAATCCCATGTCCCCTTCCCCCCGGGTCGAGGGGAAATTATGGAAAGTGGTGCGGGTCAGTGAACTCTGCTTTCACCTGGCCAAGAGGCCACTGAACAGCCGGCATTCCTCCATCTCCATCTCTATCTTATTTGATTAAAATACCGTGTTGGAATGATATTCGTATCGAAATATTTTATTTAAATCAATAAAATCATTAAAAAGAACAGAGCTAAAATACTTTTTAATTGAATATATTTGAATTTTTGCATGCATAAAATAAAATTAACAAAAAAAATTCACTTTCATTTTAATAAATTTATATTTATTATATTTGATTTTTCTTGGTTTGATGAAATTATTAAATTCTAAACATGTAAGAGTATAGAGAGAGACCTTAATTAATCCACGTTCTCAGAGGCCATTTTATTTCCTTGAGAGAGCCTCTCATTCTCTTTCTGGGATGCATACGAATTGTTCCGACGATGTCGTCAAATGCCCTCGAAACTGCACCACCATCTTTTTAGCACCTGTTTCGTAGCCTGCATTGTCCGTGCAAGCGTGCAAATGTCAGACCAACAAGTGTGAATAGGTGAAAGCCGTTTATTTGGAGAGCAAACAGACGGTGAACATTGCGGTGCAATTGCATAAGGAGTTTTGTTTGTTTCTGCATGGCGAAAGGGGAGATAATTAGCTTAGAAAACAACAACACAACACATAGAATAAGAAACCGGCAGTTATCCTACTCTCCAACAACACTTGCTTTTATTTATTAATATTATTTTTTAAGTAATTTTATTACTTTTGGATATTTTTATTTATTTTTCACATGTTGATGAAATGTAAATTACAAATATTTTTTTTTAGTAATTATTATTAATAGCTTTTGGGCTGTAGTAAGTGGTAAAGTATTCGACTCAAATTCTTGGGGTCTAGAGTTCCCTTTCCATTCAAAGCAACGAAAATTTTTGAATTGAATAGGTTCTTACAATTGTTAGATTTTTTTAGATAAAAAACATACACACTTTTTTTCTCATTCACACTCAGACTCACACACACATTCACACAGTCTTTTCGGCAACTCAGGCCATTTAAGACTTTAGACGAAAACCGTTGTAAGTAATATATACCGGGTATATTGGAGGTTCAGACATTTTTATTTAAGCCATCTGGTATCCAAATGGCTTAAATAAAATCATCGGACTGCCTAGGGTCCGAACCCGCGACGTTTCGTATAGGAGGTAGGCACGCTACCTACTACGCCAAACTCGGGGGCGGTCTTAGATTTCAAAAAATAGCTTAGAAATAAAAAAAAATGTATTGTTGGTTTTTATTGTATATTAAATCATTTGCAATTAAAATCTTTTTCATTTAAAACCATCTAGACCTCGTTTTTAGTGGATCGTTTTCAATCGGTGTCCTTGCTGAGGGGTCCACATCTTGTGGGTACGTGGATGGCGACCACGAGCTGCCCTAGCTGGGACTGACAGTACTTCTGTTCTTTGCATGTCAGTCTCTTTCTTTCTATATTTTCAACAGACGTCAGACCGTGCGACGGGCTCTCCAATGTAAATATTCATCGCTTGAAACGCGAAGCGAATTTGTGACCTCTAACACAAGAGAAGAGACCTACACTCCCGCGCTAACATTCAGGGGATAATAAATTATTCTTCCTTTACCATAAAGCTAAAACCATTATTGTAAGATCCATCTTCTCCGTAATAATAAAATTGAATTTAAATCCACTTTATTTAGTACTGGTTGCCTATTTACAGGCGTAAATGAAAATTAATTTATTTCATGCAATTTAATATTTATTAATTCAATTAGCCTACAAAAAGATGGGTGTTACCGAAAGTCGAACCCGGATCCACCGATTTGAACTCAGTATGCCCTAACCCAGCGTTTACCAAACTGGGAGGCGCGGACTAGTCTAAGGGGAGGCGCGAATATTAACCACAGTCGGCAATTTAATAGATGACTGTTATTCTTTTTTACTTTCTCTTACCCTATATAAGAAATATATTGAGAGGAATTATTGCGATCAGGTCAAAAATTCGATGTCGAGATTTTGATGGATCTTCACGTTTTAAGGTCCCTGAATCCAAAAAATCTGCTGTGACTGGTCGCACAACATTACCTTCAATAATCGAAAGTTTAGTGGTCTTCAGAAGATTTCAATTGCAAAATGAGAATATACATTTTAAAGAGCATCTAAAAAATATTTGATTTAGTATAAGCTAAATAAGCTTTTGAACAAAATCGGCCAAAAATGTACTACTACTTTACTTTTGTACTTTTTCAGTTTTTTTCGATTTTCTCAAAATTTGCTCCGACGATTTTGATTAAAATTCATAAATCTACTATTTTTTAGTTGTTCTTTAAAAAGTATACCAGTGAAATTTTTGGTGGAAATCGTTTGAAGTACACTTTACAGATGTACTTTTTCAGTTTTTTGCAATTTTCTCAAAATTCGTTTCAACCATTTTGATTAAAATTCATAAGCTCAGCGCCATTTATGAATCGCGTGGTAAAGTTTGGAACTTAGGTTCTAAGGGCAACTAAATATATCTTGACACAAAATAAAAAGTAGGTACAGTACACAACTTTCTCTAGCTGAAGGGTAAGAGAAAGTTGTGTGCTGTGCGACCAGTCACACCATATATTTATACTTGAAAAAAAAATCAATTTTTTTCTAAGGTCTACCTAAAAATTTCTCAATTGACTAAATATTAGCTAAATTTGTTAGCTATCTAGGCTATCTATTAAACATTTCTCATAATTAAATTTCTCCCAAGTTCTAATAATTATTTTATTTTTCAAAGTGCCACATTTTATTGCCACAACAATGATTCGATCAAAATTTGGCATGTTTATTTTTTGCATATATTTTATTTTTCACTTTCTCCCGTTGGCTGGTTAGGCGTGGGACCACGCTGCCTGGTCCCAGGCCTGGTTGGCTCACTTTCCCTGCACAACCTCGACCTTTATTTTGCTGCTTGAAAGGCGAAGTGAATTGCAAAGGGTTCATTCTTTATTTTGCCGTTCTGCCAACTAAAATATTCCTCTATCGCGTAATAATCTGCTTACAATTGAGACAAGTAATCTCAGCAAATGTAAGATTTTTAAATAATTATTCTTGTCAAGTTTCGTATCAACAATAAATGATTTAAATCAGGGCAAGTTCAGCCAAATAAAAAGCCTCTATGTACTTTTCAACTCCGGAGACGTGTCGAAATATATTTAATGTCTCATCATTAGTCCGTCTACAAAAATGTACATATAAATAAATAATAAATTAATTTTCGATATATATTTTTAAATAAATGTATTAATATTTTTATTTTTATTATATACCGAAAATTAATTATTTATTTATATGTACATTTTTGTAGACGGACGGATGATGAGACATAAAATATATCTCGAAACGTCTCGGGAAGCACATAAAGACCTTTTATTTGTCTAAATCAGCTTATTTTGAAATCTAATATCAAAAATGTATTTATGTATATTTGTTATATTAATTGTCTGAAATGAGGTCTCTGAAAAATTGAGCTACGATTAAGAAAGTGGTCCACACGAGCGGGCTGTGCAACTTGTATAATTCTTTTTCATTTTGAATGACCTTAGAAACTAATGTCCATTTGGCCAAAACTTCTATATTATATAGCATAATAATGCCAGCTATTGTAATCCTTTTCATATTCATAATGTCCTTAAGTAGAATACAAAATAAATTTTTCCATAAAGTCGTGTAGAATATTTTTAAAAAATTCCGTTTTTAATAGAACCAGAGATTCATGTAATTAATACAAACAGTGATTAATGACTATAAAGTAATTTAATATTTTGTATAATCATTTTTTCTTAAATCATCTTAATATGCCCCTGAAAGGCTTCAGGATGCGGATCTCTCTCTGTCCCTGAATTTTTTTTTTCTCTCTTTTCTTGTCTCACGGATCATTTTTCACCGAATTCTGTTTCGAACTAGATCTTTATTAAAATGAATAGAGTCGATTTCTAACTCTAGGGAATCGTGGCTCCTGCCCTTGGAGGCTTTTGTGACCCATGGCCTATCTCTCAAAGTCGAGAGTGAGAATTGCATTGATCGGTAAAAGAGATGGGGGAGGGGGAGTTAAGAGGAGGATGATTAAGGCCGATCGGGTCACGAACCCTGCACAGAATAAATCTCTGACCTTCCTTCGAAATATTAACTCAAGATAGAGACCACAAATAACTCTAATGCCTTTCCTATTTGATTATTAATAGAAAAAAATAAAATAAAATAACGGTAGCTTACTTTCAATTTTAAAATAGGAAGAAATTAAGAAGAAAATACACAGCTTGTTAACTTAAGTAGGAATATTTTGTCAGTTTCCCGAGTTCCAGCGAATCATTTTTACGTCATTTCGTTTTTACGCGTATATACTAAAAAAATATTTATAATTGTTTTTCTGTTTTCACTTTATAAAAATTGATATCAAATTTCTGATTTTTATCAATCTAATTTTTTTTTACTATTGCATTTTATCAGTTTCATTTACATATTCAAGCTACTCCTTCATCTCCCCACTCGTTCACTACCAAATTAAGAACATTAAAGAAAATATTATCAAAATTTCTTATGTAATTTTAGAAATCTAATCTAAATTATATTTAGAAAAAAAAACTATATACTGTATTAATATAAATAAATAAAGATAAGAATGTCGTATATTTATTTATTATTTGTATAATTAATTTTTTTCAATTTAATTTATCATCTTTACGTACCGGTATAGGTTTTAAATATGTATGAACCATATAATTTGCTGTCTGTCTGACCCCTAGATATCTCCACCAGTGGCGTCATTTTAACTTTTCTTGAGGGAGGGGGCAAACTTTTTATTTTCTTAAAATTTACTTACAAATAGGTACTCAAACTTGGCCAAAAAATTAATTGTTAAATTTTGTACAGTTTATTTACTCGTAGATATATTTTGAAATATTTTATTTAAGAATAATATAAAATTTAAAAAAAATCAGAGCCTTTGGGGGGGGGGGAGAGCAAATGCGCCCCCTACACTCCCCCCCCCCAAATGACGCTACTGATCTCCACAATCAGTAGGAATTTTGAAAGAAAGTTGTAGGTCTCTATATAGTCCTATTTAAAGAGGATCTAAAAATATTTTCTTTTCAAAATTCCTATTACTTTCGAGTTTATTCATTATCGAAGATACGATTTCCCTATTGAAAAAATATGCAAAGGATATTAAATTGAGCTAAGCCATTAAAGTTGAAATAATTAAATTCAAAGAGGACATTCTAAAGATGAAGTAAAGGAAAATATGTTTGGCCTTATATGAAGATATGTGGTATTTGTTCCTTCAAAAATATTTTGCCAGACCTCACTCAATTTCCGATATTATATATTGTCTAATACAATATATTTTTTTCCTAAGTCTTTTCGGCATCTTAGGCCATATAGGCTTTAACGTTATAATATACTGAATCCAAATGATTTAAATAAATTCATCGGACTGCCTGGAATCCGAACCCGCGCCCCTTGCCTTTATGGCTATCAATATTAACATTTGTCATGAACGATATTTGAAATAAATCACAAAAATTCATCAATTAATAATAAATTGAGTGTGTATATTCAGATTTTTTTTTTAATACAGAATAAATTACCGCCTAAGAATGCTTATCTACAAATTTTTAGAAACTTTGACATTTAAAAATTTGATTTTAGACCCTCATTGATTTTATTTTGAATTTTATTAGACTAACAGCTTAATCAAATTTTTTTCTGACATTTCTTATGACGTCTCTGGGGATTGATCTCCGGGACCCGACAAATCTTTCGCCGACCTTGTCTATGATTACCGTTTTTTCCAATTATAATGGTATTGACGGAAAATGTTAGTTTTAAACTGGAAGGTCGTGAGATGAGAGCGCGATGCACCCGGTGCATATAGACGATGCAATAATGAATGCATCACAGCCACCGGGGGCCTTGAGAAATAATCAACGGCATCTTCTCTCGGGGCCGACCTTAAACATTTGGAAACAAAACGGGAATTTTATATGAATTAACCTTAAATAAAGTGACAATTTTGCAATGACAGGATGGCCTTTTTTCACTCTCTTTTTTTTAGATTTATTTTATAGGAGAGGTCGCAACCTTCCAGGGGCGTCGCTAATGATAAATAAATAAATCAAACAATGACTGATTTATTTATTATTATTGTGACTCATGATTTGTTTGTTTTTTTTTTAACCTTTTTCTGTTTATTTTACCTTAATTGTGAAAAAAGATTATTTATTTTGCTCTTCCTTAATAAAAAAAAATCATTTTATTTATATTTGTATCAATAAATTTTGTTGTAGTCCATTTATAGTTAGTATTTTTAACTTTGCCCATCAACCGTCGGTTGGGCAGGTTAAGTTTCTTTGGGTGGGACGTCACGGGTTCGCTTCCCGTCCGAAGCGAGAAAAATTTATTTCATTTGAATGGATTACCAATCATTTGAAATAAATAGGAATGGGGACTAAAAATGCCGAAAAAAGGCCTTAAACAAATTTAAAAAAAAAATCCAGGAGTAGTGTCTCAACGTATAAATAAATTAAAAAATAATTAAAAAATTATAAAAATGAGGAGAGAATGGGAGCCTAAAGCAATTAAAGAAAAAATATTTCTCTTTTTTCGCTTTATTTAATATAATTGTCGACGTTTCGATTTTTCCGGCCTTCATCAGGACAAATGTTATGTTTTCCTCCAGCTTAGAGGGGTACTTGGCAACTCCTGACATACTACTGTTACTGCGAATATTCGATAGCATGACTTCTGGTTCAATAGGCACTCTTTTACCGAAATATGTTTTAAAAAAATGCAAAAAGTTTCAAATATGCAACTTTATGCAATATTCATCAAATATGCAAAAATATGCAATATAAAATTTGAACCATAGTGCCAAGGGAGCATGATTCGAATGGAAAATTGGTTTTTCGGGACGTACTATTAAGTACATTAAGTCCCACCCATGCGTTTCTACTTGTGATTATTTCATTGTTTTTATAAAAGAAAATGAAAATCTTTATTGGAAATTTTGTAGTTTTTATTTGATTTTCCATTAAAAAATATATTTTTTTTTTTTTAAACTTAATATTGTCCTTCAGTGTACATGTTAGTAAATAGAATATGCAATTGAATAGCAATCCGGGCTTTAGTTATCACTAATGACATTGTCACTATCTTAACAGTCTCGATCATGCGGCGGAGGGTGTTGATATTTAATAGGGATTTTGAAAAAATCGAAGTATTGATAGATTTCATTTTTAACATTTTTTTATTTTTAATAATTTCAAATTAATTAAATAAAATATTCCAATTCCTGTTGTGCTAGGAATCAGGGATTCGCATCCCGTCTCATGCGATAAAAATTTTATTTTCAATTGATTGGGTTATCAATCATATAATCCGAGGTCTAAATGTCATTCGATTCCAAAAAAGACGTTACATTTAAAAAATATATTTTCAAATTGTTCACTAGGGAGGGCATTTTCCTCTGATATCTCTCTCTTTCTCTGGTAATCATAAATAAATGCTTTTTGATGTCTATTTGATCCCATATGTATGAGACAACAAAATTTCTCTTAATTTTAATGATTGGTTGACAAATCCATTACCCATTTAAATTTTATCACAAATTCTGTATTACTAGAAGAGTTTAAATGTATTTATATGATAAAAATTCTATAAACTCTACGGAAATCCAAGCGGAAAAAGAAAACCAACCTTTCGAAACGAACGGGTTAATACATCAACACTCGCTAGCAAGTTCAAGAGTAAAAGTTGAAAAGTGAAGATGATTTTTACTTTCTCTTACCTATGTATATATGTAATATATATATAGAGAGAAAGTATTGGATTCATGTCAAAAATTCGATGTCGAGATTTTGATGGATCTTCACGTTTTGAGGTCCCCTGAATCCAAAAAAGTGGTTTTCGCGACATGGTCTGTCTGTGTGTGTGTGTGTGGGTGGGTGGGTGGGTGTGTGGGTGTGTGTTCAATTTTAAGCATGAAGGAATTGAGCTACGAGGTTGAAATTCTATATTTAACTTAAACACCCCCCGGGACCGGAAAAATAAGCTTTTAATCAAAATCGGCCAAAGATTACTAGTACTTTACTGATGTACTTTTTCAGTTTTTTTCGATTTTCTCAAAATTTGCTCCAACGATTTTTTTTTAAATTCAAAAATCAATTATTTTTTAGATGCTCTTTAAAATGTATATTCTCATTTTGCGATTGAAATCTTCTGAAGACCACTTTACTCTTGTATTTCATAGGGAAGATAGGAGAAATGGTTGCCATGGTAACAAAATATAAATATTTTCCCATACTTATAAATTTTACATCTGAATTCAAATGTTCCGTACTGTCGGGAACTAAATATATATCGACACAAAAAATCTGGTGTGACAAGCACAGTACACAACTTTCGATTACCGAAGGTAAGAGAAAGTTGTGTGCTGTGCGCCAGTCACACCAGATTTTTTACTTTCTCTTACCTATGTATATATGTAATATATATATAGAGAGAAAGTATTGGATTCATGTCAAAAATTCGATGTCGAGATTTTGATGGATCTTCACGTTTTGAGGTCCCCTGAATCCAAAAAACTGGTTTTCATGACATGGTCTGTCTGTGTGTGTGTGTGTGTGGGTGGGTGGGTGGGTGGGTGTGTGGGTGTGTGTTCAATTTTAAGCATGAAGGAATTGAGCTAGGAGGTTGAAATTTTATAATTAAGTTAAACACCCCCGGGACCGGAAAAATAAGCTTTTAATCGAAATCGGCCAAAGAGTACTAGTACTTTACTGATGTACTTTTTCAGTTTTTTTCGATTTTCTCAAAATTTGCTCCAACGATTTTTTTTTTAATTCAAAAATCAATTATTTTTTAGATGCGCTTTCAAATGTATATTCTCATTTTGCGATTGAAATCTTCTGAAGACCACTTTACTCTTGTATTTCATAGGGAAGATAGGAGAAATGGTTGCCATGGTAACAAAATATAAATATTTTCCCATACTTATAAATTTTACATCTGAATTCATGTTCCATACTGTCGGGAACTAAATACATGTCGACACAAAAAATCTGGTGTGACAGCACAGAACACAACTTTCGATTACCGAAGGTAAGAGAAAGTTGTGTGCTGTGCGCCAGTCTACCAGATTTTTTTTTAACGTTTGTTTTTGTTTTTATTTCACACATTCTTTTTTTTTTCTTTTGAAATTTTATCAAAACAGTTATATTGTTTTTTTTATACTTCCCTATTTCCCGCAGGATATTAATTCCGTTCTCTCTCTCTGTCTTTCTGTTCATTTGTCCTGAGGTCGATGCCCGAGTGCGCGGGTGAAAGCGAATGCCGAAAATCGTGCAAAGGTTCCAAGGCTCTCTCTCTCCCTTCTCTTTAAGCTTTTCACCAGTTGCCGAAATTAACGGAGGATGACAAAGTGAATTCAAGGGCTCATTGAAAGGGAAACTCGATTTATTCATTCATCAGGAAACCTCTCTCCCTTTTTGGACAGCATTCTTATTTACAATTTGATTAATTACTTAAAGTTTGGCAAGCACTTTTTATACATTACCTGAATACTAAACTTAAATTTGGTGATTTTGTTTCATTTTCGTTTAGAATTACATTTCAAGAGCTACATTTATTTATACCATTATAAATTTTATCGGACTGCTTAGTATCCGAACCAACATCCCTTGGCTTTTAAGTTTATCATTATTTAAAATTAATTTATCATTATTCACATATCATTATTTTTAACCCTCCGTCTTGGGTCTTATTGATATGAAAAAAATATGTGATTGGTCGCACACAGCATACAACTTTCTCTTACTTTCGGTAATCGAAAGTTGTGTTCTGTGCTTTCACACCAGATTTTTTTGTGTCGAGATATATTTAGATTCCGCCGATATATTAGAATTCAAGAGGTAAAATTTATAAACATGAGAATTATATTTTGTTACCATAGCAACCATTTCTTCTATCTTACCTATGAAGCACACAAGAGTAAACTGGTCTTCAAACAATTTTGAGAGCAAAATAAGAATATACATTTTTAAATGCTCTTTTAAGAGCATCTAAAAAAATAATTGATTTTTGAATTTTAATCAAAATCGTTAAAGCGAATTTTGAGAAAATCGCAAAAAAAAACTGAAAAAAAGTATTAGTACTCTTTGGCCGGATTTTGTTCAAAAGCTTTGTGTCACGTTCACGTCGGGTGTGTCTAACTTAAATATAAAATTTCAATCTCCTACCTCTTTTCGTTCTTGAGATATTTTGTTCACAGACATACAGACAGACCATGTTGCGAAAACCACTTTTTTGGATTCAGGGAGCTCAAAACGTGGAATAGCAAAAATAAGTTATATAAACAGAAATGTTCAGTTTTATGAGCTTTACAAAACAGTCTAATTAAAATTGTGCTATATCAAAAAAAAAAAATGTTTTTGAACGCCATTAAGTTTTTTATAGATAATATTTGAGAAATCACAGAAATTTATAGGAGTTTTCAACCTAATACTTCTCGCAAATTAGTCAAAAAGGATTAGAAATTCTGAGAAGTGTCAAATAGTATTAAGGTTCGAAAAGTTAGGAGGGAAAATGTTTGTCTTTTTCGTTTTTTGGCTCTCCTGAAAAGTAGCCCTTGTTGGTCCTTTACGACCTTTTAATTTCCAAGTATCGATATATACATTTTTTTGTTGGTGATCCAAGCGCTCCATACTAACAACCATGTTGAATATATCTATGACTAATTAAATCAGAGTCGAGGTATATTGCTACTCTTATTTTAAAAAAATATTTAACCTATAAGTTCTATTTAATTGCACTTTAAATCAAATTCTTGACATCCATAGATTATTAATATGATATACTATATTTTAATTAGAAAATAGTCAATAAACATTTTTGATCAGCATAACTAACTCCTTCTTCAGTTATCAATTCCCTTGTTGGTATTCAGTCCTTTTCTGGAGAGGACGTGACTTGTTTGTAATTGTCACCTTTTTTTTTTTTGCAATGATCTGAAAAATGAATTCCACTTTTCTAGGAAATTCATTCGCACCGATTCAACACCGTTTCTCAAATTGTGACGGCCATTTCCAAGGCTCGTTTGTCTATTCGCAAAAAAAATGCACACTGCAATATCATAATTGCAAAGCCAATGCTAGGATTAATTAGCGAACGAACGAAGTCATTGAGGCGGTGAAGTTTAATCGGCTGTCACATTCACTTCTGGATTCGATTAGTTCTTTTGCTACCCTTAGGAAGGGCATTTTGGATACTTAGTATGCCTCTTCTTACCTATATTCAATAGATCTTTTATATCAGCGTTTCTCAATCTTCACCTTGCATGTCAAAGATCTCGATATCAAGGACAGTCTATGAATAAAGTTAATTAAAATCATTGTGACTCACTTAATTTTGGATTAATTTTCATATTTTCTTGTTTGCAGTCACTAATTGTCAAGTAAGCGAAATATCTTCTTATCTCTCCTTAAAAGAAAGGAAACCGTGTCCTAGAATTAGCCCTAACGTATTCTACCGGGCAATCACAATCGTAATTAATTTACTTAATCACTCATCGAGAAAAAAAAACATTTTACACAATTATATATTTTAATTCCATTTTTGTTTATTTTTTAATAATTCAAAATTAAATTCTTAATTTATTTTTCTTTATTAAAAAAAAATAGAACTCATTAGACAAAAATTTTATTCCGGATATTTATTTATTTATACGTGTCATTTGTGATTTAAATTTGATAAAAAAATAATTTTTTTCTGTTCCAAGTATTTGTTGCCTTTTTCCTATCACGTTCAAAGCACAATCGAACCTTTTTGACTCGTTTCATATGTCATCATTATCTTTCAGTCATTGAAATCGTTATTTACACTTTTTCAGCGAATAATATGCAATATGCATTTGTGTTGTGTTTTGACTTTGATTCGTGTTTCGACCACTAATCAGAAGTGTAATAATTTTTATCTCGTCCCCTTTATTGGTCTTCTATGAGCTAATTTCATTAAAGAAAACAAATCTTGCCGGTTGATAGTTGAGAAGCTGTTAAATTTTTTATTCGGTTTAACAAACAAAAAAAAAAAGCGGCTTAGTGACATCGTACTATGGGTATTTATTCCTTACCTCTTTTTGAGGCTTATAATATACATATAATCTTCTCAATTTATTCATTATTTTGCCAGCTATTCACTCAGAGACTTGGATTTTGTTCACGATGAACACGAGTTACCCGACGCTTTTGATTCTCACCTTTTTGTCTCTTTCTTCAAGCGTCAAATCCTGCTAAATTCCTCTCTTGATCGAGTTTGTTTTTTATTATGTCCACCCCTATATCCAACCAGTGTCTAGAAAAAAAGATTATTTTCCAGCTATTTTATTCCCCTTCATTCCGTCAAATTAATCTAGACAAAGAATGTTTGTTCTAATAGAAAATGGTTGGTGGAAATAATACTTTTTAAACTTCCTTCCTGGCCTTTTTTTATTCTTTTTTTCTAAGATAATTAACTTCTTGATCAATTCAATTTCACTAATAATTAATAAAATAAATTTTTTCGAATCTCCGTATCTTTGCAAAATAGAATTTACTATTATTTAATTAGAAAACATTTCAAAGAAAGATATTAAATTTTAGAAAATATTACTTGCGCCGAAGGTAAAAAGCCTAATTTTCCTTGAGGGAGATTCTTAATATAGACCTTGTTCCTCCCTCCACCAATTTTCTCTCTTTTAAACTACATATTAATATAATATTAAATAATAACTATATTTAAAATTAAATTTTTGTTCCTTATGTGTATTTAATCTCTGTTGATTATGTTGTCGCTATTACATTCGGTTAATCTACCGGGTGATCTATAAATCAAGCAATTAACCTAATTAAAATTAAATATATATATATATATATATATATATATAATGTATATAATGAAAAAGTTTATTAATATCATAACCATAAGTAGAAAAGTATAATAAGATATTTTAACGATTTAATAATTTAAAAAAAAATAGAAAAGGTAAAGGAGAAATTAAAGAAAAAAAAAAAAGCTTAATGATAATTGTTTTTATTTTATTAATAAAACAGGAAGCAGATATGAACGCAAATAATAAGAAAAGGAAATGGCGGTTTTTGATTAAGTATTTTTCAATACCCTGGAAATAAAAGAAAGCTTTAATATTTTTGAAGATTTTTTTTTTCTAATTTCTTTAAAAAATTTTTTTGGGCGTATTCAAATGAGATCATCTGAGAGCACCACTTCAAACGAATGAATTTCACGCATGACGTGTCTCTCCCCCTCCCTAAAACTCTCTCTCTCTCTTTTTTACGCACAGTTGTTCCGAACAAGCAAAAGGACCGACAGACAGACGCGTGGCTAGTTCTGATTTATTATTCACCTCTGGACCTCAAAAAAGAGAATTCATCTCTCTTTGGTCTACTTTTTTTTTTAACGTTGATATAAAATAAAATATTACAAAATATATTTTAATTAAGGCAAATGGAAAATTAATATAATTTGAAACAATTTAGATTTAAATAAATTTTATCTTTAAATGGTAAACTCTCGTCTTACTCGTTAGAACAAAAACTTTCTCGATTCATCTAAAAACTTTTGAAAATATTTAGACATGCTTTTTTCTATTTCTATAAAAAAATTTTAATACTCTGTGTTTATTTATTATTTTATTAATCAAAAAATTTTCTCTTCGTTCTATCTTTTTTTTTTTTTTTCATGTCAAAAACTTTATTTTTTTTATCATCCACATTTAGTTCATCAAAAAGCAATTAAAACATAGTTCGTTTAAATTCAAGTTTTTAATTATATATTTACAAAAATAAATCTGCTTGGGTATACTTATCTTGTTTTAAAATTTGGAGTGCCCTATTCAACCTAAAAAAATAGTCTTCTTTTAATCCTAGTTACTCTCAAAAAAATTCTTGACTCGTTTATGAATTGAATTATTCTCATAAATATTAGTAGCGAAGAAGCTGGGGATTACTTGTCGAGAAAAGGGTGTTGTGTATCCTAAGCAAGGGCGGATCCAGAGCTGTTTCTCGGGG
>JAKCPI010017541.1:0-16257 GCA_023213315.1 Euborellia annulipes | reverse complement strand
AACCACATTCAAATAAAGATTACAAAGAAGAAAATAGCGAATCTAAATAGAGCCCACCGGAGGCGAGCCATATGACATGTAGCTATACATATACTCAGATTTTCAATGTTTTAAATATCAATAATATCTTAGAAAATTTAAAATCAACCAAATTTTCCTCAATCAAATAAAATGAAAAAAAAAAAGAAAAAGAAAGTTGTCATACCCATCCCTTAATTTTCGATAAGTAAAAGAATTGATTGCTTAAGTAACTTTTATATTGAACAGAAGAAGAATTATTTTAGTTTTTTAAATTTTTTCCTCCTGGTTTTAAGATAAAGTTCAAAAAGGCTATCTTTTTTAAGTTTCCTTTTAAGATAGATATTTCATTGTAATGTGTAATTAATCCCTGGGAGATTCTAAATTCTTTTTTCAACAGAAAGAAAAAAATCTCGTCCAAATTTACATAAGAACCATCTCTTTTCTTTTTTTTTTTTTAATGTAAAATTTCCACTTGGAATTGAGGAGAATATCGAATGTCAAATTGCGAGGGAAGTCAAAGTCGATGTTTTGACATTTGGCCCGGGAGGTTAATAAATTTGTCGCCTTTTTATCGGTGATTTCTATGCATTTCTCAAGGAGATTCAAAAAGAACACCTGCAAATGTGCAAAATCTTAGTTTTTCAAGGGCGTCCTTCAAAACAAAAAAGAGAGAGAAGTAATCATAAATGTAATTTACACTTTGAGGGTAGAGGATCATTAAATTAATCCAAATAATCATAATAAATTCATGATTATTAGACCTAGAAATATAATTCGCTGTTTTGATCCGTAAATCCAAATCCGCGATCTGAAAATCCGATCCAGACATGAATTATAGGAGTTTGAATAAATCAAAAGGATATAAATATTTATTAGTAAAAAAAGGATTCCCAATCCTTTGAAAAGGATCGCAAAATTTCAGATTTCTAATCCTTCGAAAAAATTAACGATCCGATCCTTGATCCAGAGAGCAAAAATGATTTCGATTCAGATTTAAGATCCTCCTCAGAAAAGATCAAAATTCTCTTATTTCTACAAAGTGATGTTTTCTATTCTCTCGTTTATGTATAAGATTGATTCAGTGGCACCTGTTGCTTCAACACATCTTCATTCCTTCTTTCTTCTGTTCTTAGACTAATTCTTATCTTGTTATCTCAACTTGCAACTTTTACTAGTGCCAGATTAATTGATTTGTTAGTTTTCAAAGTAGAATGAAAATCACCTTCTTAAAATAAAAGTACTTGATTTATTAATAATTTCCTTATTTAATTAACTGTTGTTTATGTGAATATGTTTCGAATATTATCTCTGTGATCTTCTTCAGATATAAATCACAAATCTAGAGTTCTACAATTTTAATTCTTAAAAATATACTCTAAATTTTTTTTAAAATAACTTTCCAAATTAAGAATCAAACACCGATACTGCGTCATCTTCTTCTCTCCTCGCTTTGTCTCGTGATGCGGGGTCGGTGGACCTCACTCTTTTCCTCCAATCGTATCATATGTTTTTACGACCGGAAAGAAATAGAACAGGCCGGCCTGTCGCACGGTCTGACGCCTGTTGCTGAAAAGAGGAAGGAAGAGACAGACATTTAAACTTAAGGACTGCCTGTCCCAGCTCGGGCAGCTCGTGGTCGCCATCCACGTACCCACAAAATGTAGGCCCCTGAGCAAAAGCACCGATACTGCGTAATCTACTTTTTAAGAAATTTATTTAAAAATACTCTCATTAAAAGACAGAAAAAATATTAACACACTGTCTGTTATGTCAAGTTCATGATAAAATCAACCGGCTGTGATTTGTCGTGATGTCAGTTGAATGTAAATATTGTTGTTGTCATTCCAAAAGGTTTCGAAAAATATTATTTTTTTCTGTTAATAAATAAAGACATATTTTTAAATGATCTCCGAGGTTCCGTCTAATTCACTATACACTTCATTAACGACATGGCTGTGCAGTCCTTACAATAGCGACAGCTAGTACAGTCGACGCCACAAGTGCCAGATGTGCTTGAGAGTTGAGCCTTGAGCTTAGTCAACCAAAAATAAATAATCGTTTTTTAATGCAAATGAAGCGGAAAAGCTACTTTTAACACTTGCGATAGCTAAGCATATTGATTGCCTAAGCTAAAGGCTCCACACTCTAGGCACTTGTGGCGATGACTGTACTGTACCTTCCAATTTCAGTGAGATAACGGCTTGCTAGTATGCATTTATTCATCCCCCATTGGTTCATTTGCCTCGCAGTGGAGCTTCTTTTACTGTCGTTAACTACCTTATCAATAAATTTTCTAATATCCTTGTATTTAAATAGTGCCTTAATAGCCTGTTTTTCAGACCCTCAATAGCATGCCAAACTAATAGAATTTTGATGGTTTTCAAAATCGAAGGACGAAACGACGGTGTCCTTTTCAGTCTTAATATACTTACCTATTATATTTAGTAACTAGTATGTGCTTTCAATCAATTCTCGTGATAGAGAGCAAGGAAGAAGATAATTGCTCAATCTTTTCTCTCTTCACTCACTCATTAAGGCTAAAAAGGTTTCAGAGCAACTACTTATTCATCTCCTCGCCGTTGATTGATAGCCGTTCTTTTTTTTCTGCACACTTCAATTACCACCTTGAAAAAAATTGCATTGCAAATATTATTAATAACCTTTCGAAATAAATTAATTGAATCATTGAGAATTTGCGCAATAGAATTAACTTTTCATTTTATTCTTTTAAGCCATTTCTAAAAAAAATTGATTTTTTTTTATTTTCATTCAAAAAATTATATTTAAAAATCTTCAAAAAGTACTATTCTTTTATTTTTCCTATATAGAAATTTTAATTTTCACGTAGTGATCACTCCAACTTTCATTAAGGAGGCCCATCACAGATAGAGATAATTTTTTTACCATGAAATGGATTTGAACTTGGATTGCCTTCAACTCAAAGCTAACTTTATCCCCTCGGAAAATCGGCATCTCTTTAATTACTTTAAAAAAATATAAAAAAACCTTTAAATATTTTTTTTTTTTTCTAAAACAATCTAATTTTTCATTCACTGCTGTATGGAAAAATTTCTGAAATTATTTTACATAATTACCTCATTTACACTAAAAAAAAATCTTATTTACATAATTATATTTATTTAAAAAAACCTGGTTCTAGATTTTTCTTATACTTTCCTAAAAAAAATGTAAGCTGGGTGATTTACTTAGTAGTCACACCAATTTTTTTTTTTACCGAAATCGGAAGAAAGGGCAACATATATGGACCCTGTTACGCATTAGTGTGTCAAGCGCCAAAAAAAAAAATTAAAAATTGAGTTAAGCACGTAATATTGTTTCAAATGCTATAATTAATAGTATTTTTTATGAAATTACTTACTTGCACAATTGACAAAAAAAAAAAAAAAAATGATATGTAATCGAATCAAAACAAAAAACTTTAATGTTAATTTTCTCAAAACTGGCGCTTGACACACTAATGCGTAAAAGGGTCCATATATTTATCAAGGTTTTTTTTAAAGTAATTTTATTTTCTTGTTTGAACTTTTGAACTTTTTTCAACAGATTTAAAATATTATATAATTTTAAAAAGGCTTTGATTTGCCCCCCCCCCCCTTCCGGTGGTTTCTAATACTTGCTTATAGAACACTAACCCACTCCTTTTCAATTTGAAATATATAGGGACGGTTTCTAATTAGCGTCAGACCTTAAACAAATAAAAAAAAAAAAAAAAAACACTCCTTTTAATCTCTATTTTGATAAATGTCATTTTAATTTATATAAAAAAAGAGTCAATTTAAAAAAATATAAATGTGATTTTGAAAGAATTTCATATGAAAAGGTGATGTATTTATTTGACACATACTCGATGGAGGATCTTTTGAAATTTGTTGCACTATCTTTCTATAATTTGATAATTTGATGTTATCACTTATATTATGATTGAATAATAGCTATAAAATAATTTTTTTTTTAATGATTTCTCAATCATTTTGATCGTGACCTTTTTTTTTATAATTTTATATTTTGGTTATATTAATATGGCAAATCGAGGCAAATGGGTGAGAGTCCTTCTCCTGTCCATCACCTTAGCTTAGCATGACTCGAATGGTCCATCGGATTTTGCCATTTAGCATTTAATCAAGTGCAAGATGACCTCTAAGGAGAAAGTTGACGGCAACGCCGCACAGTGGGCTGAAATAGGAAAAAAGCGGCCATAATTCGAAAAAATGAACTTCAAAATATAAAAACAACGTTTTGCACAATAATAATAGACTATATGTGGACCTCAGTACAATAATTCATTTTTTTTTTACCCAACCCAAACCCGAGTTATAGAGCGCCAAAGTGGGCAAGAAAACTTACTAACTTTTCTTTGCGTTTTAAGTCGATATTCAGAAATTTTTTTTCATGTATTAATATTAATCCAATTTTAATGAATTTTTTTTTGAATCATAGATAAATTAATCTTCTTTCTGAATATATTTTTGTTTTTCTTGTATTACAGTTATTTTATTTTTAAATAAATTTTTTTTGTAAGTAAAAAAAAAGCAATATACATTTTTTTCAATTTCAAAAAAGTATATGGGCATCCTCTTGCCTTCTAACAAACTCAATAGATTCTGAAACTAGAATACATGTAGAACATAATTGCATCGAAACTTTTTGCCCGATTTTGCCCGAAAAATTTTTATTAATTTTTTTATAATTAAATCGGCAGAAAAACAAGTGATTTCCGTCAAACCATATGAACTTCTCTCTGCTTTACAGATAATATTGAAACGTGACAAAGGGCTGATGGACAAAATAAAATCAGGCTATTATTAGAATGACCATAAAATTTGAAGGGGGGCCTCAAATTTTGTAATCTTTTGAAAAAATAATCTATTAAAAGGGAATATTCAATATTTGAAAATTTCATTTTTTCTTGTTCATATTCTTATTAATATTATTGAAATAAGTATATAATTTTTGAATACAAGTGATAAAGCCCCCCTGGACCCCCTTACATGCCTTCAGCGAGCAAATGCATCAAATTTATTCTTGCTCACTGTTTGGAAATTTTGCAATTGCTCGCTTTCGGGGCAAAATTTTAAAGTTTTAAATTTCCTTCACTGAGTCCACTTCCTTTGTCTCTGGCCAATCAGCGAGGGACAGTGGTAAACAGGAACATAAAACAGAAGTTAGTGGCTAGAATATAGTAATTTATTTTTTAGCAAATAATTTTTATTTAAGTATAATGACAGGGACATAGAAGCCGACTCCAAGGGGCCCAAGGGGCTCGAGCCCCCCCCCCCCCTCCCCCAATGTTGAGGGAAGAGAAAATAGTCATCTTTGTAATCAGCAATCCATTAAAATGTATATAAAGACGTATTGCTTATATAAGCTTATATAAAAAAAAAAAAAATTTGACCCTTTGAGTAAGGGGTAGTTCACCCCCATGCATGTTTTTTTTTTAAATAGATGACATCTTTGGAATCAGTATCCATTAAAATGTATATAAAGACGTATTGCTTGTAATTATCAAAAAAAAAAAATTTTTCTTTGCTCCCTTCAGTAAGGGGTAGTTCACCCCATGTATGTTTTTTGTAAAAATAAATGTCATTTTTGTAAAACGCATATTTTTTTTGATTTTTTGACATATGTTTTTCTTTATATTTCACACATCATAATTTTTTTTTCAACTTTGTCAAGGGGTAATTTCAACCCCTTTTGGTAAAATATGAAAATATTGAAGGGTATAGTAGAACATATGATTATGTATGTATAGTTTTAATTTTGTAAAAATCCGCCCAAAAAAAGATAATTATGGCCGCTTTTTTTCGATTTCAGCCCACTGTGCGCCGTTGCTTGGCGATTAACTATGATGAATGCCTCCATGGCGAAAACCGACCAAATAAATAAATAAATAAATAAATAAAATAATACGCTCTGAAGAAGGAGCCCGCCCATGGCCTCGAAACGTCAATAATCATAGAGATAGAAAAATCGTAGTTTATTATTTCATAAAACAAAAGCAATTAATGTGAAATGAAAACGCCAAGGCTGTTGCAATCGCAAAGGGGGTTATAAAATAAATTCTCACCTCGTCCCTTTAAGGTGGGGTCCCCTTGAAGCGAGAAACATCAACGGCACCATCTCCATGGCTCTATTCTTTAATTACTTCACTTATTTATTTAAAACTTATAACGTTTGTCTATTACTAATCCCATAGAATTTTGTTTCTCACGTTTTTCAAGTTGAATATATTTTATAATCAAGAACGATATGTCTTCCCTATTTCTCATAGATATATAAATAAATAAATTGTCCATTAAGTAAATTAAATGTATAAATGGAGGCTAGTGATAATTTTGAAAATTGGTTGATTCCGTTTAACCATTTTTATTAATAATAAAAAATATTTTTACTAAAATATTTTTCTTTTTTGTTGCAGGTGAGTAAATTACTGGCTTCTTTTAATAACTCTTCTCCTCAAAGGGGGTAAGTTTTATTTATTTTTTTTTATATCTAATAGGAACCGACCGAATATTCGGTTTCGGTTACGATTTCGGCCGTAGTTTCGGTTTCGGCCAAAAAGTGGCCGAACCTTTCGGCCGGCCGAAACCAGAGTCTGAAAAAATGGGATGAGACTCGCATGCAAAAAAAAAAAAAAAAAAGGTCAAATAATTTGCACTTGAGGGAGAAAAAAATTTTAGTCTCGCTAAAAAAAAGATAAAATGATTTTCACGGGAGGGAAAAAAAATTCAAAAAAAAAAAAAGGTAAAATGAAAAAAAAATTTTATAGGAAATACAAGTTTCGGTTTCGGTTACGGTTTCGGCCGAAACTAAGGTTGAGGCCGAATATTCGGTTTCGGTTTCGGCTGAAAATCTTGTTTCGGTCGGACCCTAATATCTAAATATTGTCTGGACTGAAGACTAGATATTAAATTTGACTCGAAACGTCTTTGAGATCATATAAGCATTTTAAAGTTTTTACTTTCTCTTACCTCTATATATATATGTTAATATATAGAAAGAGAAAGTATTGGAATCATGTCAAAAATTCGTTGTCGAGAGTTTGATGGATCTTCACGTTTTGAGGTACCCTGACTCCAAAAAAGTGTTTTTTGAGACATGGTCTGTCTGTGTGTCTGGGTTCAATTTAAAGCATGAAGGAATTGAGCTATGAGGCTGAAATTTTATATATAAGTTAAACACCCCCCGCGAACGTGAAAATAAGCTTTTAATGAAAATCGGCCAAAGAGTACTAGTATTTTACTGATGTACTTTTTCAGTTTTTTTTATTTTCTCAAAATTCGCTCCAACGATTTTTTTTTAAATTCAAAAATCAATTATTTTTTAGATGCTCTTTAAAATGTATATTCTCATTTTGCCAATTTTGAAATCTTCTGAAGACCACTTTAGTCTTGTATTTCATAGGAAAGATAGGAGAAATGGTTGCCATGGTAACAAAATATAAATATTTCCCCATACTTATACATTTTACATCTGAATTCAAATGTTCCGTACTGTCAGGAACTAATATATGTCGCCCCACAAAATCTGGTGTGACAAGGACAGTACACAACTTTCGATTAGAGAAGGTAGAGAAAGTTGTGTGCTGTGCGACAGTCACACCATATTTTTTTTATTTTATTTCTGTCTTTAATTGTTTCATAGAAAACCTATCTCTATCTCTCTCTCTCTCTCCACTTGCAAACAATATCGTCTCTCTCGTTTTAAATTCACTTTCCGCCTTATCCTTTATTTTGGCCAATGTTAATTTCCTATAGGGATTTGTATGTTAATTTCGATTCAAAAGGGGGGTCCCCTTTAAGTGAACAAATCACTTATAAATAAAGGCTCATATTCAACTTTTTTCACAAACCAATTAAAATTTATTATTAATAATAACCGCAAATTTAGTGAGCTATGCTTTTTTTATTTAGTTAATTAATTTATATTTGAAATTGGTTTTATTTTTTTTTTTTTATTTGGAAATAGGAAATAATCGACCATGATTTCTCATGGCATTTGAACAGATTCCTCGGGGAACTAGGAAGTGTAATCCCATGTCCCCTTCCCCCCCCGGGTCGAGGGGAAATTATGGAAAGTGGTGCGGGTCAGTGAACTCTGCTTTCACCTGGCCAAGAGGCCACTGAACAGCCGGCATTCCTCCATCTCCATCTCTATCTTATTTAATTAAAATACCGTGTTGGAATGATATTCGTATCGAAATATTTTATTTAAATCAATAAAATCATTAAAAAGAACAGAGCTAAAATACTTTTTAATTGAATATATTTGAATTTTTGCATGCATAAAATAAAATTAACAAAAAAAAATTCACTTTCATTTTAATAAATTTATATTTATTATATTTGATTTTTCTTGGTTTGATGAAATTATTAAATTCTAAACATGTAAGAGTATAGAGAGAGACCTTAATTAATCCACGTTCTCAGAGGCCATTTTATTTCCTTGAGAGAGCCTCTCATTCTCTTTCTGGGATGCATACGAATTGTTCCGACGATGTCGTCAAATGCCCTCGAAACTGCACCACCATCTTTTTAGCACCTGTTTCGTAGCCTGCATTGTCCGTGCAAGCGTGCAAATGTCAGACCAACAAGTGTGAATAGGTGAAAGCCGTTTATTTGGAGAGCAAACAGACGGTGAACATTGCGGTGCAATTGCATAAGGAGTTTTGTTTGTTTCTGCATGGCGAAAGGGGAGATAATTAGCTTAGAAAACAACAACACAACACATAGAATAAGAAACCGGCAGTTATCCTACTCTCCAACAACACTTGCTTTTATTTATTAATATTATTTTTTAAGTAATTTTATTACTTTTGGATATTTTTATTTATTTTTCACATGTTGATGTGAAAATTAAGTAATTTACAAATATTTTTTTTTAGTAATTATTATTAATAGCTTTTGGGCTGTAGTAAGTGGTAAAGTATTCGACTCAAATTCTTGGGGTCTAGAGTCCCTTCCCATTCAAAGCAACGAAAATTTTTGAATTGAATAGGGTCTTACAATTGTTAGATTTTTTTTAGATAAAAAACATACACACTTTTTTCTCATTCACACTCAGACTCACACACACATTCACACAGTCTTTTCGGCAACTCAGGCCATTTAAGACTTTAGACGAAAACCGTTGTAAGTAATATATACCGGGTATATTGGAGGTTCAGGCATTTTTATTTAAGCCATATGGTATCCAAATGGCTTAAATAAATAAAATCATCGGACTGCCTGGGTCCGAACCCGCGACGTTTCGTATAGGAGGTAGGCACGCTACCTACTACGCCAAACTCGGCGGCGATCTTAGATTTCAAAAAATAGCTTAGAAATAAAAAAAAATGTATTGTTGGTTTTTATTGTATATTAAATCATTTGCAATTAAAATCTTTTTCATTTAAAACCATCTAGACCTCGTTTTTAGTGGATCGTTTTCAATCGGTGTCCTTGCTGAGGGGCCCACATCTTGTGGGTACGTGGATGGCGACCACGAGCTGCCCTAGCTGGGACTGGCAGTACTTCTGTTCTTTGCATGTCAGTCTCTTTCTTTCTATATTTTCAACAGACGTCAGACCGTGCGACGGGCTGTAATATTTATTAATTCAATTAGCCTACAAAAGATGGGTGTTACCGAAAGTCGAACCCGGATCCACCGATTTGAACTCAGTATGCCCTAACCCAGCGTTTACCAAACTGGGAGGCGTGGACTAGTCTAAGGGGAGGCGCGAATATTAACCACAGTCGGCAATTTAATAGATGACTGTTATTCTTTTTTACTTTCTCTTACCCTATATATGAAATATATAGAGAGTTTTTTTCTTGTTGAGGCGTCAGACGATTAAATATTATTGTCTTACCCTATATAAGAAATATATTGAGAGGAATTATTGCGATCAGGTCAAAAATTCGATGTCTAGATTTTGATGGATCTTCACGTTTTAAGGTCCCTGAATCCAAAAAAATCTGCTGTGACTGGTCGCACAACATTACCTTCAATAATCGAAAGTTTAGTGGTATTCAGAAGATTTCAATTGCAAAATGAGAATATACAGCCTTGGCCATAAGTATGAGGCACTCCTAAAAAGTTTGCATATCATATTTATTTCTTAAAATAAACTAAAATTTATTTTATAAATGTTAAATTAATTTAATAAAATGTTTATTAAACGCGTGATTATCTTATTTTAAAAGACGAAATACAATAGGTGTGTAAAATATAAAATTAACGTTATTTTGTCACTTTCTTTAAATAGCTTAAACGTCTTGATACATAGGTAAAAGTTTAAAAAAGGTGTGGGATTGACTTATTTATTTAAAAAAATATCCTTTTGCTTGAAAATGCCAAAAAATTTCCAAAAAAAGTGTAAAAATACAAGTGATTCACGAACAAGGCAAGTCCCAAGTAGAAATTGTCAAAATAGTGGGATATTCACGAAATGCAGTACAATCTGCACTTAAACGATTTTCAGAGACTTGTTTTCATAAAAATAAATTAAGATATGAGTCGAAAGCGTGTCACCACCAAGCTCCAAGATGGAATACTTTGTGAGAGACTCGCTAAAAAATCGGAAAAAACGTCTTCTGACTTCGCTGCAGCCTTTTTGGAGTAAAATGAAATTTCAATTAGTGCTTGAACAGTAAGAAGACGACTAGGGGAAGCAGGCATGAAAGGGTAGAAGGCCATAAAGAAGTCCTGGTTCACGGTAGCCAACAAGAAAAAAATAGGGGAAAAAAGATAAATTAATATAAACTGTTTTTTTTTTATAGACATTGCATAGATATGAAAAGTAACCATTATTTTTGTTTAAATGAATGTAATATCTTACTTCAAAGTTGGATTCATTGGATTAGACAACACGGGACCAGTTTTCTTCCGTCAAATGTTTATTATGTTTCATAGCCCATTCTAGACGCTTTTTTTTGTCTTTTTCTTGGCTTTTTCTGGCCTTCTACCCTTTCAAGACTGCTTCCCCTAGTCGTCTTCTTACTGTTCAAGCACTAATTGAAATTTCATTTTACTCCAAAAAGGCTGCAGCGAAGTCAGAAGACGTTTTTTCCGATTTTTTAGCGAGTCTCTCACAAAGTATTCTATCTTGGAGCTTGGTGGTGACACGCTTTCGACCCATATCTTAATTTATTTTTATGAAAACAAGTCTCTGAAAATCGTTTAAGTGCAGATTGTACTGCATTTCGTGAATATCCCACTATTTTGACAATTTCTACTTGGGACTTGCCTTGTTCGTGAATCACTTGTATTTTTACACTTTTTTTGGAAATTTTTTGGCATTTTCAAGCAAAAGGATATTTTTTTAAATAAATAAGTCAATCCCACACCTTTTTTTAAACTTTTACCTATGTATCAAGACGTGTTTACGGTATTTAAAGAAATTGACAAAATAACGTTAATTTTATATTTTACACACCTATTGTATTTCGTCTTTTAAAATAAGATAATCACGCGTTTAATAAACATTTTATTAAATTAATTTAACATTTATAAAATAAATTTTAGTTTATTTTAAGAAATAAATATGATATGCAAACTTTTTAGGGGTGCCTCATACTTATGGCCAAGGCTGTACATTTTAAAGAGCATCTAAAAAATATTTGATTTAGTATAAGCTAAATAAGCTTTTGAATAAAATCGGCCAAAAATGTACTACTACTTTACTTTTGTACTTTTTCAGTTTTTTTCGATTTTCTCAAAATTTTGTTCTTTAAAAAGTATACCAGTGAAATTTTTGGTGGAAATCGTTTGAAGTACACTTTACAGATGTACTTTTTCAGTTTTTTGCAATTTTCTCAAAATTCGTTTCAACCATTTTGATTAAAATTCATAAGCTCAGCGCCATTTATGAATCGCGTGGTAAAGTTTGGAACTTAGGTTCTAAGGGCAACTAAATATATCTTGACACAAAAAAAGTAGGTACAGTACACAACTTTCTCTAGCCGAAGGGTAAGAGAGAGTTGTGTGCTGTGCGACCAGTCACACCATATATTTATACTTGAAAAAAAAAATCAATTTTTTTCTAAGGTCTACCTAAAAATTTCTCAATTGACTAAATATTAGCTAAATTTGTTAGCTATCTAGGCTATCTATTAAACATTTCTCATAATTAAATTTCTCCCAAGTTCTAATAATTATTTTATTTTTCAAAGTGCCACATTTTATTGCCACAACAATGATTGGATCAAAATTTGGCATGTTTATTTTTTGCATATATTTTATTTTTCACTTTCTCCCGTTGGCTGGTTAGGCGTGGGACCACGCTGCCTGGTCCCAGGCCTGGTTGGCTCACTTTCCCTGCACAACCTCGACCTTTATTTTGCTGCTTGAAAGGCGAAGTGAATTGCAAAGGGTTCATTCTTTATTTTGCCGTTCTGCCAACTAAAATATTCCTCTATCGCGTAATAATCTGCTTACAATTGAGACAAGTAATCTCAGCAAATGTAAGATTTTTAAATAATTATTCTTGTCAAGTTTCGTATCAACAATAAATGATTTAAATCAGGGCAAGTTCAGCCAAATAAAAAGCCTCTATGTACTTTTCAACTCCGGAGACGTGTCGAAATATATTTAATGTCTCATCATTAGTCCGTCTACAAAAATGTACATATAAATGCCCACCAAAAAAACATTACCACAAAAAACAAAACCAAAAACAAAACACACCCCCCCCACTATTCTCAACCCCAACAAAAACCAAAACCACAACAACAAATACCAATTATAATATTTTTTATTTTTTTTTTTTTTTTTTTTTTTTTTTATTTTTTTTTTTCTTCCCATGAAAATCATTTTTTTTTTTTTTAGGAGGAAGAATAATATTTTTTTCCCCTAAATTAAAAATTTTTTTATCTTTTTTTTTTTTTTTTTGAATTAAAATCCCATCCCATTTTTCAAAACTTTGGTTCGGCCGGCCGAAAGGGCCCCCCCCTTTCCCCAAAAAAAAAAAAACCGCCCAAACCCAAAATTTTTGGCCAAACCCCCACCCAAACCCAAAAATCCGGGGGGTTCCTAATATAAATAAATAATAAATTAATTTTCGATATATATTTTTAAATAAATGTATTAATATTTTTATTTTTATTATATACCGAAAATTAATTATTTATTTATATGTACATTTTTGTAGACGGACGGATGATGAGATATAAAATATATCTCGAAACGTCTCGGGAAGCACATAAAGACCTTTTATTTGTCTAAATCAGCTTATTTTGAAATCTAATATCAAAAATGTATTTATGTATATTTGTTATATTAATTGTCTGAAATGAGGTCTCTGAAAAATTGAGCTACGATTAAGAAAGTGGTCCACACGAGCGGGCTGTGCAACTTGTATACTTCTTTTTCATTTTGAATGACCTTAGAAACTAATGTCCATTTGGCCAAAACTTCTATATTATATAGCATAATAATGCCAGCTATTGTAATCCTTTTCATATTCATAATGTCCTTAAGTAGAATACAAAATAAATTTTTCCATAAAGTCGTGTAGAATATTTTTAAAAAATTCCGTTTTTAATAGAACCAGAGATTCATGTAATTAATACAAACAGTGATTAATGACTATAAAGTAATTTAATATTTTGTATAATCATTTTTTTCTTAAATCATCTTAATATGCCCCTGAAAGGCTTCAGGATGCGGATCTCTCTCTGTCCCTGAATTTTTTTTTTCTCTCTTTTGTTGTCTCACGGATCATTTTTCACAGAATTCTGTTTCGAACTAGATCTTTATTAAAATGAATAGAGTCGATTTCTAACTCTAGGGAATCGTGGCTCCTGCCCTTGGAGGCTTTTGTGACCCATGGCCTATCTCTCAAAGTCGAGAGTGAGAATTGCATTGATCGGTAAAAGAGATGGGGGAGGGGGAGTTAAGAGGAGGATGATTAAGGCCGATCGGGTCACGAACCCTGCACAGAATAAATCTCTGACCTTCCTTCGAAATATTAACTCAAGATAGAGACCACAAATAACTCTAATGCCTTTCCTATTTGATTATTAATAGAAAAAAATAAAATAAAATAACGGTAGCTTACTTTCAATTTTAAAATTAGAAGAAAATACACAGCTTGTTAACTTAAGTAGGAATATTTTGTCAGTTTCCCGAGTTCCAGCGAATCATTTTTACGTCATTTCGTTTTTACGCGTATATACTAAAAAAATATTTATAATTGTTTTTCTGTTTTCACTTTATAAAAATTGATATCAAATTTCTGATTTTTATCAATCTAATTTTTTTTTACTATTGCATTTTATCAGTTTCATTTACATATTCAAACTACTCCTTCATCTCCCCACTCGTTCACTACCAAATTAAGAACATTAAAGAAAATATTATCAAAATTTCTTATGTAATTTTAGAAATTTAATATAAATTATATTTAGAAAAAAACTATATACTGTATTAATATAAATAAATAAAGATAAGAATGTCGTATATTTATTTATTATTTGTATAATTAATTTTTTTCAATTTAATTTATCATTTATACGTACCGGTATAGGTTTTAAATATGTATGAACCATATAATTTGCTGTCTGTCTGACCCCTAGATATCTCCACCAGTGGCGTCATTTTAACTTTTCTTGAGGGAGGGGGCAAACTTTTTATTTTCTTAAAATTTACTTACAAATAGGTACTCAAACTTGGCCAAAAAATTAATTGTTAAATTTTGTACAGTTTATTTACTCGTAGATATATTTTGAAATATTTTATTTAAGAATAATATAAAATTTAAAAAAAAATCAGAGCCTTTGGGGGGGGGAGAGCAAATGCGCCCCCTACACTCCCCCCCCCCAAATGACGCTATTGATCTCCACAATCAGTAGGAATTTTGAAAGAAAGTTGTAGGTCTCTATATAGTCCTATTTAAAGAGGATCTAAAAATATTTTCTTTTCAAAATTCCTATTACTTTCGAGTTTATTCATTATCGAAGATACGATTTCCCTATTGAAAAAATATGCAAAGGATATTAAATTGAGCTAAGCCATTAAAGTTGAAATAATTAAATTCAAAGAGGACATTCTAAAGATGAAGTAAAGGAAAATATGTTTGGCCTTATATGCAGATATGTGGTATTTGTTCCTTCAAAAATATTTTGCCAGACCTCCCTAAATTTCCGATATTATATATTGTCTAATACAATATATTTTTTTTCCTAAGTCTTTTCGGCATCTTAGGCCATATAGGCTTTAACGTTATAATATACTGAATCCAAATGATTTAAATAAATTCATCGGACTGCCTGGAATCCGAACCCGCGCCCCTTGCCTTTATGGCTATCAATATTAACATTTGTCATGAACGATATTTGAAATAAATCACAAAAATTCATCAATTAATAATATATTGAGTGTGTATATTCAGATTTTTTTTTTTAATACCGAATAAATTACCGCCTAAGAATGCTTATCTACAAATTTTTAGAAACTTTGACATTTAAAAATTTGTTTTTAGACCCTCATTGATTTTATTTTGAATTTTATTAGACTAACATCTGGCTTAATCAAATTTTTTTTCTGACATTTCTTATGACGTCTCTGGGGATTGATCTCCGGGACCCGACAAATCTTTCGCCGACCTTGTCTATGATTACCGTTTTTTCCAATTATAATGGTATTGACGGAAAATGTTAGTTTTAAACTGGAAGGTCGTGAGATGAGAGCGCGATGCACCCGGTGCATATAGACGATGCAATAATGAATGCATCACAGCCACCGGGGGCCTTGAGAAATAATCAACGGCATCTTCTCTCGGGGCCGACCTTAAACATTTGGAAACAAAACGGGAATTTTATATGAATTAACCTTAAATAAAGTGACAATTTTGCAATGACAGGATGGCCTTTTTTTCACTCTCTTTTTTAGATTTATTTTATAGGAGAGGTCGCAACCTTCCAGGGGCGTCGCTAATGATAAATAAATAAATCAAACAATGACTGATTTATTTATTATTATTGTGACTCATGATTTGTTTGTTTTTTTTTTAACCTTTTTCTGTTTATTTTACCTTAATTGTGAAAAAAAGATTATTTATTTTGCTCTTCCTTAATAAAAAAAAATCATTTTATTTATATTTGTATCAATAAATTTTGTTGTAGTCCATTTATAGTTAGTATTTTTAACTTTGCCCATCAACCGTCGGTTGGGCAGGTTAAGTTTCTTTGGGTGGGACGTCACGGGTTCGCTTCCCGTCCGAAGCGAGAAAAATTTATT